>OVAN01007783.1:0-19146 GCA_900406275.1 Anastatica hierochuntica | reverse complement strand
TACTTCTGTACGCTTGCAGTGATTTCTTGGATGAAAACCTGAGCCATCAGTTTATCTCATTAACCGTATGCCTACGCAAACTATAGGGTTACACACTCCTTTTCAACGTTTATTTGGGAATGAACCGAATTTTACAAAATTAANACAAAATTACGAATTTTTGGGTGTTTATGCTTTCCTTGGCTTCGCCCCTATGCATCTCATAAGCTTGATTCTCGCTCCACTCCTTGTGTTTTTCTTGGCTATTCGACTACACAGAGTGCATATTTTTGTCTTGATAGGAAAACATCTCGCATTTATACATCTCGTCATGTTGTTTTTCATGAATATGTGTTTCCTTTTGCCTTACCACTTGTTATTGTTTCTGACCATTCATCTGATGCAGAGCCTGATACGACTCACGACAATTCGGTGCCTCTGGTGACTCCTACACCAATATTCTCTACTCCTTTACCACAGACCACGGCTCCTCCTTCTCATGATTCACGGACATCTTCTTCCTCCACCGAATCACACGCTCCTGCCACATCCTTTCCACCTCCGTCCGAGCCTTTCTCCGATGCTGAATCACCATCATCTACCTCCACCTCTACTCCGACTGACTCATCATCACCAACCCCGACCACCGCCGCCACAGAACCTCTGCCGTCTCCTGCTCCTCCTTGGAGATCCACCAGACAACGCCGCCCACCCACCAAACTCAATCTCACGGCTGTTGTTCCTCCGGACACGGAACTCATTCCTACAACCGTCACACAAGCACTCAAAGATCCTAGATGGCGACAGGCCATGTATGAGGAGATTGAAGATCAACTTCGCAACCGCACTTAGGACTTAGAATCTCCACTCCATGCTCAAAACATTGTCGGTTGTAAGTGGGTATTCACAATTAAACGTAATGCTAATGGTTCTATTCTCAGGTTTAAAGCACGACTTGTTGCAAAGGGGTTCAACCAACGACCGAGGATTGATTATCACGATACCTTCAGCCCCGTTGTAAAACCGGAAACCATACAAACTGTTCTTAGTGTTGCTGTCTCTAACAGTTGGCCAATCCGCAAATTCGACGTCAATAATGCGTTCCTTCAAGGCGAACTCCAAGACGATGTATACATGATGCAACCGCCGGGTTTCGAAGACAAAGACAACCCCACTGCTGTATGCAAACTTCATAAATCAATATACGGTTTCAAACAAGCCCCTCGGGCATGGTACAACGAGCTCCGGACATTTCTACTCAAATCCGAGTTCACAAACTCCCTAACCGATGCGAGTCTCTTCGTCTACAACAAATCCGGTGTTCTTCTCTATATGCTCGTCTACGTAGACGACATCATTCTCACCGGAAACAATAAGGCTTACCTAAATCATTTTATCACTTCTCTTTCACAACGTTTTTCTCTAAAAGATTTGGGTCCCTTGTCTTATTTTTTAGGCATTGAAGCTCATCGTACCTCACAAGGCTTATTACTCACTCAAACGCGTTATATTACATATTTACTAGCTCGGATGCGAATGAGTGACTGCAAGTCCGTGTCTACCCCTCTTTGTCACAACACGCCACTCACGCTTCAAACGGGTGACCCTCTCAAAGATCCGCAACCGTACCAAGCAGCTGTGGGTAGTCTCCAATACCTATCTCTCACTCGCCCGGACATTGCCTATGCGGTAAACAAGATGTCTCAATTCATGCAGTCACCAACTGACATACATTGGCAGGCCGTCAAACGCATCATCCGCTATCTATCCGGTACGCCAATGCAAGGACTCTTCTTCACATCGCAAAACACACCAAGTCTCCATGCTTTTACCGATGCGGATTGGGCGGGTAACAAAGATGACTACACATCGACCGGAGCTTACATAGTTTATTATGGCAGTCATCCTATTGCGTGGTCCTCCAAGAAACAAGCTACGGTCGCGCGCTCATCCACCGAGGCGGAGTATCGTTCGGTTGCATCTACGGCCGCGGAAATGTGTTGGCTCGTATCTTTACTAAGCGAACTTGGTTTACGCTCCAAGATTACTCCCGTCATTTTTTGCGACAATATGGGCGCTACATACCTCGCCGCAAATCCCGTCTTTCACTCGAGGATGAAACACCTCGCACTTGACTATCACTTCGTCCGCACACATGTCCAATCTGGTCACCTCCGCGTCTCCTATGTCACCTCCGCGGATCAACTCGCGGACCTCCTAACCAAACCTCTCTCCCGTGCACGGTTTCAATCACTTACTATCAAGATTGGCCTCGCCAAAGGCGGTCCATCTTGAAGGGGCGTATTATAGAAACAATATAAATCATACGCTCCATCATCTCTTAATATATTTCCTTCCCTTATTTGTTCATATGTAATGTGTATAAAAGCTGTACATATCTCAATGTCTATACAGAAGAATCATTAACCTAATATATCCATCTGCCTGTTTGAAGCAACCACCTTATACATATCACTAAGAGAAGTTGAAAAATATTATCATAAACTTTAAAGCGTTACTCGAAAACTTACGGTCCAGTAGGTGAACAAGTGACTGTGATCTTGGTTAAGCAATGGATTCACCTGTAGATTATACTTATGTCTATGTTTCCAAACATCTTTTCTCGAACTTTACATTAATGTAAACTTTTGGAGAAAAAAGCTAATAATGAATGAACAAGAAACAAGAATTACCATCCACCCAACTGAGATGCTGTTGAGTTTTTCTGAAGGGCCTTCACCCGCGATGGCCATGCTTGTAAAACTGACTTGATTCTGTGACACTTGTAGATCCCAGACGTTAAGGCCTCCTTTTATTCCAGAAATCTTGCTATATCCGTAGTTGGCCATTGCAAACTAATATCCATTAAGAAAATGGAAGCAGAGAGACAATGTTTTTGATAGCATAGCGTGCAAAGCAAGGTTCTTACATGATGTCCAGTTAAATCAATGTAATTCCCCCCTTTAGGAAGATGTCTTGGGTTATTGAATCCCATAGATTTCAAATGTTGCGCGTTTAATAGATCTTGCATTGTAGTCCTTTTAACAATGACTGTTCCATATGGACAACTTATGCCCTTTTGCAGAAGAAGCTTCAAGGGACCGGCTTTATGTGACAAGTTATTGCCAGTGGTTGTGATCCATTCTGGTGCCATTGTTGGCTTCAGCTACATATATGCCAACACGCTTACAAAGTTAATCATTCTCTAAAGAGATTTCGTTATATGTAAAGACTTTCCTGTTTTGATACAAGAGTTCAGAGAGGAAGAGGGAACTGTGAAGAAAGGAAAACTTGAACATAGTGGTTTTTTAGCAGAGGGTGATCAAAGACTAGTTGCTTGTGAATGTTGATACAATCAAATATTTTGGCTTGTTCATTCTTATAAAAAGGAAAATTGGAGAAAATTGCCTTGGTCTATAAGTCAATGTACTCATGTTTATGTCGGCGTACTGCAATCATGTATCAGCGTACTGCAATCATGTAATAAAGATCAAACCTTGAAACTCTTGATTGCAGGTTTGTTGATAGTTTTTGAGTTGCCTCTCTAGCTCTTTTCTGTCTTTTTCTGATGGTACTCTGCGTTCCTGAGCTGCACCAGCGGCTAAAATAAGAGTGATTGTTACCAAAATCACTAAGACAAAGTTGTTGAAATAAGCCATAGTAACAATAATACTCCAAAGGTTAGGCTCTTATCTTTCTTCTGTAAATGAACAATAAGTCAAAAGAATCAGATTGTAATGAAGAATCATATGATTTGTGGCCAACTCTCTCTACGAGAGTGCCACCTCATCATATATCACGGTGACAAGTGTCTTTTTAGTTATAAAAATGACTTTTGAAATTATTTAATATTTATTATTTCATGATAAATAATATATCATGGTTAATTATACATCATTATAATTTAATAGATATTTTGAATACAATCATAGAGATATCCCATCTATATGTGAAAAAATGATTTACTGTTTTTACTGTTTTTTCGTATTTTTCAACATTATTTATATATATTTTCTTTTTTATTCAATCTAACTAATAAAAAGTTTCTAATCCAGGTCCCTCAGCATAGCCACGATTGCAATAGCCCCCACTCTCTCTGCCACGTCAGATTCGGACGCTGTGTTGTTCCAAGCCTCCCCAGACTGCGAAAACCGTATGGAGTTCAAACCCTTTCCACCATCTACTGGCCCACTAGCGTAATTAGCTCATCTTCTGGAAGATAAATGTTATGCATGGGCCAGTAAAGTAACTCTCGGAGGCCCACTAACTGTTATTGGCCTTGAAACTCTTTCTTCCCCATCGCGATGGTTCAACCTCTCTATATGAAAACCTAATTGTCGTAACCTCCGAATCCGCCTCTGCTTCACCTCCCCCACTCTTGCCTCTGTAACTCCCGTCTTAATTGCACTATAGGCTGAAGCACTAATTGCACTGTTGGCTGAAGCAGTAAATGAAATGCCTCATCACTTCCTTCAAGCTCAACGACACCATATGTTCCTCGGGCTATATATTTCGAAACCTTCTCCACCGACCACCTCATCACCGAGAAATCGCTATCACCTACACTTGATTCATTTGAATGGTGCCCGAATGGTGTTAGAGCAAACCAATTCATCGCACATCAAATATATGATCTTCTAAGATAAGAGAAACCGGACGTTACCTGGTATAAGCAGGTGTGGTTTGCAGGCGGCATTCCACGTCACAAATTCCTTGCTTAGCTGTTCACTTTGAACAGATCTCCCACACGGGACCGTCTGAAATCATGGGGCCTAACGACAATAGATACCTGCTTGCTCTGTGATGCTCAAGAAGAATCCAGAAATCACCTATTTTTCCGCTGCCATTTCTCATATGCGATATGGTCTCCTCTAGCAAATCGGTTGGGTCTCTCACGGACAATGGATTGGGACCTTTTCCTCTCTGAACTTAGACCTGGATCGGCATCAAAACCGCTATGTAGACTTCGGCTCCTCCTGTGGCAGGCAACAATCTACCATCTATGGTCTGAAAGGAACAAGAGGCTTCATCAAGGCACTTTCAAATCTTTAGATGTCATTGCAAAGGATATTAAACTTCAAATCAAAAACAGAATTTTGAGCTACAAAAGGCTTAATCCTCAACTGACTTCTTCTCTTCTTCAACTATGGTTTTTGATTGATATCAGATCTTGAACTTGTGAGGGAGTCACTTCCCGGATTCAACCTTGCATGTGACGAGAACAAAGAGAAAATGAAAGAACCGTCATCAATCTCTTTAGATGAAGCACCTGGGCTGTGGCCCATTATCTTTGGCAAGTTTACTTACAATCATGTATTACAATTAAAGCTTTTGCAAGTTGGGCCGAACTTTTATACTTTACGGTCCATGTAATTTCTTTGTATATGTTTCATTTCAATAGAAGGCAATTTATCAAAAAAAAAAAAAAAANAATTTAAAAAAAAAAAAAAAAAAAAAAGTGACAGTATAAATCAACACAACATAAACCAAAACTAAACCAAATTGTATATGGTTCTGATTTTCATAAACACCGAGAAACTAAAACGGACAAACTAAAAACCATCACGTCCACCCCTATTAAATATTATTTGAAAAAGGCTTTGCAGTTTTCTCTCCACATTTTAAGATTTAATATATGGCTTTCATACCACAAAGTCGAAACAATAGACAACTCATCCATATTGCTCACTTTGTTACATTGTTTGTGCAAATATAAGCTTATTTAGTTGATTAACTGCATTCTTCTCATATATGTAGTTTGAAGTAAGAGTTAGCAAATTAAAAGTTATTAAACTTTTAAATTTATAAAAAAAATTAAATACTAAAGTAAATCAAAAGATAACTATTAAATAAAAGCACCGGTCATCTTCTCATACTTAGTTCGTCGATACATATATTCCTTTGAAAAAGAACATGAAATAAGCGAATTAATTATTGTAATTAATCTTTTACAAATGTAACACACCCAGATTGACTAAAAATCATCCTATGACATATATTAGAAACATATAACAATACATATATAATAGCTTAAGCAATATACCGGGAAAAAAAATTTAAGTAATGAAAAAAATATATATACACTAATCCGCGCGTAGCGCGGATATTCCCCTAGTAAGTTATAAATTTAGAAGGAAATTGAGTTCAAAAAAGCAATACCATTTTTCTAATATAAATATGCTTTATGATATTTGGTAATGAGTAAATAATTAAAATATATTTTGAGGAGTTGAGTCGTAAAATAAATATGCATCATCAAGTCCTTATTGGTAAATGATTTATGTATTTTAATTTTAGGAAAAATGTATTCCTATTTTTATCTTAATGATGAAGAACTCAATTAAACATATTAGTGTTACCCTAAGTTTTCAACAAGAAAACGCGCCGGTTCATCAGATATCGTGGTGACACATGTCCCTTAATTATGAATATGAGTCATATTCACTATTTATTCTTCAACTCTGATACTAACGTTGATATTTTCTATGTCAATGAATCATTTACTGCAAAGTTTTTAGGTACTTACACCAAAAATTCAAAGAAACTCAAAACTAATAATTATATTCTTTTATAAAAGAAAGACAATACTAAAAGTTAGAGAGCATAACGTGAAGTAAGAAAACAGAGATGCGATACCGTGATCTCATGAGAGAAGTTTATTCAAGCAACTATAACATCTATTGCAATCTCATAGTAATATGCTATACAAACTCGTCAATTTAGTTTATCTACTTAGTTATGATATTGTTTGTTACCATTTCACATATATACTCTGGGAATATTTAGAGAGTTGGTGGTTCTTACTTTTATTATCTTCTATTTTTAACAGCAATGCACATGTGAAAAGATAAACTACATTTTTTTTAGTAATTTTCATATTTTCGTTGTTATCTATATATCATTCTTTTTTCTTGAATAAGTTATAAACCTAAGATGAAAATGAATTCAAAGAAAAGAAAATAATTTGTTTATTATAATCATATTTCATGACATTTGATAATCATTAGATAAATAAAATAGATTTTTTTAGGGTCGAGCCATAAACTAAAAATGTATTTGATTATCGCTAAATGAATTATATATTTTAATTTTAAGAGAATATATATTTATTTTTGTCTTAATGATGTATAACTCAGTTAAATGTATTAGTTCTAGCTTAACTTTTCCAAAAAACTATAACTAATAATTTTGGAGATTCTATCTAACGAACCAAAATCCGCACGTATGTGCGGATTTTCATCTAGTTTATACTAATAAAAAAAATGATGACGAAAACTTATAGACAAGTGGCATATATCTTTCCATGAAATCAAATAAAAAGGTGTTTAATTAATGAAATCTATTGCTAATCTTGGGGTTAAGTAATTGTTACACAAATTTTAAAGGATAAGTGTCTAAGCTTTAACTATGAATATTAATTTCAAAAAAAAAAACTATCAATATTAATGCTTAGGTATAACACTGTCTCCCTTTGATAACAAGGCAAGTCCCATAATCTCTTGTGGCACAATTCATTATTTAAATTACTCAATCACCCACCAAATCATAGCATACACTTTATTTTCTCGTCTCAAACGGTAATACACAAAACTTTTCTACAGTTTTGAGAATGATTTGCTTTACACTTTATTTTCTCGTCTCAAACGGTAATGCACAAAACTTTTCTACAGATTTGAGAATGATTTGCTTAGGCACCTCTCCCTCTGCCAAAGGCTCTGCTTTTGGAAATCAGAGTGGAGTCAATCTCCGAAGGGATATGCTCCTTGTCGATTTTAAGGAAAATAAAAAAATTTCTTCTTATGTTTCGGTAATTGTAAAGGCAAGTTGTATCGTGAGAAAGAAAGATTTTTACACTAAAGGAAAAAACAGAGCCTCTCTCTTCTCCCACTCAAGGAAAGTTAAAGGCACCGTAGGGTTTCTGTGGTTGGTGTCTCAAAACCTTGGCCAAAGTCGAGTGAATCAACCGAAAAAGGTTGTTAGTTGGCGTCAAGAACTCTTATTCTTGTTACTCCTGGAGAATAGTTTGAATAAAGCTCTGCAACAAATGTCTCTAGATGAAGATGAAGACATACCAATTGTAATTCCGGATGACGTTAGTTATAGAGCTACTGAGAGAAGTGCACGGAGTATGATTGGTAGATTTCTTAACCCAGAATATCAGAAAATGGCGAGAATGATCCGAGTGATGCCGCAAATTTGGAAGGTGTATGAAAGAGCCAAAGGAGTGGCTTAAACTAAAGAGAGTTTTCAATTTATTTTTGATCTGGAAACTGATATCGAGAAAGTGGTGAAGCATGGATTCTGGACATTTTGATGATTGGGGTATGGTGATGGATCGTTGGACCGAGAATCCTCCTGAATCCTTTTTGCAGAAAGCGCCGATATGGATTAGGATCCACAAAATCCCAGTGGATTTCTTTACAGAGAAAACAATCAAGGCCATTGCGAGTGGGATTGGGTACGTCAAAGAGATTGAGTTCGACCCGGATAAGCCCATCGTCGATGATTTTGTGAGAGCTTTGGTAATGATTGATCTCTCTAAACCACTACGAGATACGAAAAAAATGAATGTGCCTTTAGGCGGAGCTGTTCAAGTGGAGATTGAGTATGAAAGAGTAAGGAAAAAGTGCTTCCATTGTATGAGACTGACTCACGAAAAGCAGAACTGTCCTGTCCTGAAAGAGGCTCGAAATCGGGAGAGAAGTGTTGAAGTTAGTGCCAATAGTCATAATTCTGGAGTGCAAGATCAACGTCAGCACCATACAAACCTTTCTGAAACTTTGAATTTGGTTGCTCCAGAGGTTTTTGAACAGATGAAGCTATACTTGCTGTGTAATGATCTGACAGAAAGGTTGATCCATGAATTCAAGATGAAAAAGGTGCTTGACAAATTATCGAAAGATCCCGAGGTGCATAGATCATATCTAAGACTGGAAAGTCCTCCGGTTATGAGCCATACACTAAATAAAGACAAGGGTCATGTGTTTGATTATCGACTAGTGGATTCTGAGCAAATGCAAAAGTATGACCATGTAAAAAACACAGAGTAAGTGACACTAGAAACTGCAGACTTTTGACGGATACGAGTGGGGATAACAATGGCTCTATACAAATTCAGACTCAAGGGAGAGATTTGCCTTGTGGAGTGGATATTGGAGAGTTGCCACGGTCGGATGAAGGAAGAGCTGAAAGTGCAGAGGCATTGAAGGGTGATAGAGTTATTTTCACTATGGGATTAGCTACAACTAATACGGCATCGTCAACAAGCAGTGGTAGTACTCGGAAGGTTTATAAGAAGAAAGCTTGGTCTCGAAAATCATCACAGAAGAAGCATGATAAACTGGACAGTGAAGAAGCCATGCAGGAAAGGAAACAGGCTGGACAAGAAACACCAACTAAAAGAAATGCAACAGAAGCTACTGAGGGGACGATTAAACTCTGTAAACATGTTGAAGGTTCGATGGTTAGCCAGAAACCATCCAACCCTCAATGACAGTCTTGAGTTGGAACTGTTAAGGTTTGAGAAGCGATCTGACAGTTCGACGCCTTGGAGAGATGTGTCGTGTACATCTCTCGGACTTTGTGTTTCTCTTAGAGACCAAAAACTCTAGTGGTTATGTGGAGGGTTTTAAAAAGTCGTTGGGTTATGATCATGCTCATTTGGTGGAACCGGTGGGTCTAAACGGTGGATTGGCACTTTTCTGGAAGAATACTCATAAGGTAGATATTCTGTTATCTAATAACAGAATGATCGATACAAAGATTAAAGAGGGAGTTGTGTCCTACTTCATTACCTTCATTTACGGAGACCCAGTTAGACAACGTAGGAGAGCAGTGTGGGATATGGTAAAAAGTGTGAGTACTGGTAGAACAGGGGCCTGGCTCCTTATCGGTGATTTCAACGAGCTCTATAACAACGATAAGAAGATTGGAGGACCGAACAGACCAGAGCTTTCATTCATGGATTTCTGATCCCTTGTTAGTGAATGCAGAGTGAAGGAACTAGCTTATAACGGCAATGTATTTTCATGGGTGGGCATGCGTGAGATGCTAAATGCGAATGGATTAAAAGAAAAGGTGTGGATACAATGTTGCCTTGATAAAGCTTTTGGTAATTCGAAATGGTTCCGAATCTTTCCGCTCGCAAAGGCTGAGTTTTTTAGAAGAGGGGGATCTAATCATCGCCCTTTAATTATGAGAAACTCAGGCTAGAGATCATCTCCACGAGGAAGATTTTGCTTCAATAAATGATGGTGCTTTAAACCTGAAATCCGAGAGAATGCAGGAAAGAGATTTCAACATGGAAAAAAGAAACAACCTCAATTCAAGAGAGGAGATGCAGAGATTACAAACGGATCTTGATGTCAAATCGGCTAAACCCTTCCCTGACATGGCATATATGGCTCGATTAAAAGAGGAATTGTCATAGGCTGTTAAAGCAGAGGAAATATATTGGAAAGAGAGGAGCAAAGTAGCATGGCTGAAACATGGCGAAAAGAACACCTCTTTCTTTCATGGAAAAGTGAAGAGCAGACTGGTTAAGAACCATATCCAGTCCTTGACAAGCAGTAAGGGTGTTGAATGTTTCTTAGAAAATGAAAAGGGTGCAATCGCAGTGGATTACTACAAGGAACTGTTCACATCATCAAGACCGAGTGGTACTTCAGAGTTGTTGCATGGACTTAGACCACGAGTCACGAACGAGATGAATGCGAGTTTGGTGAAACCGGTAACAGACACAGAAATTAGAAGAGCAGTGAAAGTTATCCATGGTGACAGCGCCCCCGGTGCGGACGGGATGACGGGTCGATTTTTTCAACAATTTTGGGACAATACTGGTCCGCAAGTGACGAAATAGATACGTGATTTTTTGTGTCAGGGACCATGCCATGAGAGTGGAATTTCACTCAATTATGCCTTCTACTGAAGCGAGGAAACCCGAAGCACATGATGGATTTGCGGCTTATTAGTCTTTGCTCAACTTCATACAAGATTGTATCGAAGATCATTTGTGCTCGTCTTAAGAAAGTGTTACCGAAATTGGTATCTCGGACTCAAGGGGCTTTCGTAGAGGGGCATTTCTGATAATCTCCTTATAGCGCATGAGATGATTCACGACCTCAGAACAAATCCAAACTGTAAAGACGATTTCATAGCGATCAAAACGGATATGTCGAATGCATACGACAGAGTTGAATGGTCTTTCTTAGAAGAGATGCTAATGCATATGGATTTTGATAGGCAGTGGACGATTGGGTGATGGCTTGTGTGCGCTTGGTGTCTTTTACGGTGTTACTAAACGGTCAATCTCATGGATTAATATAGCCGAAGCGTGGGATTAGGCAAGGAGACCCTTTATCTCCGTTCTTGTTCATCCTTTGTGCGGAGGGGCTAGTTCATGTCATGAATCAAGCTGAGCGAAATAACCTCATTACTGGGAAGAAATTGAACACGAACGCCCCTTCCGTACAACACTTGTTATTTGCGGACGATAGCTTATTCCTTTTGTCGGGCTACATTGCGTGAATGTTTGGAGTTTTTAAGATGTCTAAAGTTGTATGGAGATGCTTCGGGGCAGGAAATTAATTTTCAAAAATCCGCGATCACTTTTGGAAGCAACATCGATCCGATTATGAAAAGAGTGATAGCTTGTCTTCTAAATATTGAGAAAGAAGGTGGTGATGGTTCATATTTGGGGTTACCAGAGTGTTTTAGTGGATCGAAGCAAAAACTTTTAGCGTTTATCAGGGAAAAGCTTAACAAGAGACTTAATGGATGGTATGAAAAAAATATTTCTCTTGGGGGAAAGGAAGTACTCCTTAAATCTATTGCTATGGCTCTACCCGTCTATGCGATGTCTTACTTTCGGTTAACTAAATTCCAATGTGAAAAGATAACAAGTGTGATGAATAACTTCTGGTGGAACTCATGTGAGAAGAAGAGGAATATTCATTGGGTTTCATGGAAAGAACTTTGTAAGTCTAAAGAGAATGGGGGACTTGGGTTTCGAGACATGAAGGATTTCAATCAAGCTTTGCTTGTGAAGCAAGCATGGAAGCTCCATAATGATTCCGACCCATTGCTGGCTCGTGTATACAAGGGAAGATATTATGCTAACTCGACATTCTTGGAGTGTGGAAAAGGTTATAGACCATCCTATGCATGGTGAAGCATACTCCACGGTAAAGAGTTGTCAAAAAGAGGCCTACTCAAATCCATAGGCAATGGGCGTAACACGAGAGTATGGATTAATAAATGGATCTTGGATAATCATCCACGGAGGCCTAGGAATCAACAAAGCATAGTAGATTTGGAGCTCAAGGTCAGTTCGCTGGTGCTAGGTGATGGAACGTGGAACCAACCTCTGTTGGAAGATTTATTTGTTGAAGAAGAGGTGAGTAGAATTTTGAAAACTTCGACATGTGATGTATAGGATAAGTTTATTTGGGCTCACACTTTAACTGGCGCTTACACGGTTAAAAGTGGGCATTGGTTGATGATGAATGATCCCTTAACTCCTACCTTACCACGCACACAACAGGAAGAACGAGTGTTAAAGCTTAAAAAGAAAGTGTGGAAGCTACGCACAGAGCCGAAGATCAAGACCTTTTGGTGGAGAACACTTTCTGGTACAGTGGTGGTAGCAGATAGGCTTCGCGCCAGAGAAATGCTTGTTGACAATCGATGTAAGCTTTGTCAAAGTTCTATAGAATCTATCAATCATGTACACTTTCAGTGTGAGGCGGCTAAAGGTTTGTGGCAAGTGGCTAAACTCCCTATCTTGGTTAATGAATTCTCGGATGTGCTTGAAGACAATGTTGAGCTCATACTCAATGTATACTCTTCTCCAGGAGTAGATACAACTTCTAGAGGTGCAATTCCTTGGATCTTATGGAGCATTTGGAAAAATAGAAACTCTATTATCTTTGCTAAAAATCAAGAGTCTGTGGATAAGATTATGCAAAGAGCAACAAAAGATTCAAAGGCTTGGCGGGAGACACAAGAAGAGGAAGAGCGAGTTCCCCATTCTGTGTTGTTGAATTCTGAATCCAATAGATGTTGGAGTAAGCCACCGGAGGGTTTAATCAAATGCAACATCAATGCTCAGTAGCGTCACTCGTCAGCTCTATGTGGTGTCGCTATGTTGGCCAGAGATCACAATGGTAAGTCTCTTATACATACTCGAGATGCCTTTACCTGTTCCCAAAATAGAGTAATGGCGGAAATGAGATGTGCTATATGGGTCTTGGAACGCTTGTCAAATATACATTTCAATGAAGTAATAATAGCATCAGATTGTCAACAACTGCTAGAAGCTCTTGCCAAACCGTCATATTGGCCGAGATATCGAATGTATTTGACAAAGATACAAGCAATACAAGCGACCTTTACTACCTGTAAGTTTGTTCAGGAGGCGTTGAAGGCGAATGGCATAGCTCAAAAGATTGCGAAGAGTGTGTTGAATGAAAGAAGATTACAACGATACCTTGCTGTGGGAGAACCAATTTGGCTTAGAGAAAGTGTCCAACGTGAAGCTAGTTAGTGACAACAACAAGATCCTTATTTTAGGATTATGTTGTGGCATGGCTTCATAGTTTTGAGCGGACTGTCTGCTCTGTTTTGTTTCTCATGTTCTGTTTGCAGAGCAACTAATGCTCTGTTGTTATTTTATTTTTTGGCCTTTTTGTTATGTTGAAACAATTTTAAAATCGAAAGAGATATTAGAGGATTAAAAAAAACGGTAATACACAAAGATCTTGTTTACAATTTTACTGCAAAGATCTTACGGTTTTTTTTTAAATTTGATCCTGAGGTTCTCCATAATACATAGACGTAGATGAAACCACACTAAAAAAGAATTATGGGATATTGATGATGCCATTGGCCTAGCTATCGACTTTATAACAATATTGACTGGTTGCGAACAATACTAAACCCACACTTGCTCCATTAGCTAGGTGTCCCCAAAACAATGACTTAGGCCAGTACCTAATTGGTTCGCCCTTTAGACAAGCCACCAATCTATACGATAATACATACCTATTTTACAATCACAAAACCATGAGTGAATGATTAGATTTGAGTGATAGTGAGGTAAAACAAGTCTAAGAAAGAAAATGTACAAACTTTCTGAAGAAAACGTAAGAAAAATTACAAAATTTCTTAAGAAAAGGTTATAACTTTCTTCAAAGTAATCATCTTTCTAGGAAAAACAGAGGAAAAACCTTCACAAAGTGGTATCAGAGCTCCATACTCTAGGTTTTCTTCCCCTTGAAGTATGTAAATATATCTACAGCAAGAGTTGAGATGGAGAAGTTCGACGGTAAATGAGACTATGTGCTCTGGAGAAGTTCAATGTCTAAAACAGGAGAAAAAACTCCCTCACAGCTACAACTACAACTCAAGAGACTGCACCTCATGTTTCAGCTACAGAGAAATTTACCAAAGAAGAGAAGAGAAAATCTAGATATACTATCATTCTAAGTGTTGGTGATAATGTTGTGAGAAAAACCATCAAGGAAAAGACTGTTGCGGGTATGATTAAAGTCTTAGATCAACTCTACATTGCAAAGTCATTACTAAATCGTATTTACCTAAAGCAAAGGCTATACAATTACAAGATGAATGATAGAATGACTATTGATGAGAACGTGAATAATTTCTTGATATTGATTACTGATCTACAGCATGTTAAATTGATGATATATGTTGTTGGTCAAGCCATTATTTTGTTTATGGCTTTACCTAAGCACTTTGATCAACTAAAAGCCACCTTAAAGTATGGTCTGTTGATGAAATAATTGGAGCTATCAGATCTAAGGAGCTTGAACTAGGAGAAATCGGAAGAATGCCCAGAAACAACATTGAAGCTTTTTTTGTTCAAGCCTTCAAGGAAGTGGAAGGGTTGAAAGAAGATGCGTGACTAGAGAAAAGGGCAAGCAGAATGCAAGATCTATGTCTAAAAGGAAAAAGACTTGATGGATATGGGGAAAGAATGGTCATTACAAGAAGCAATGTTTTCTATGGAAAGAGAAAAAAACAAGCAGCAAAGAGACAACTATGCAGAAAAAGAAGACTCATTAAACGTGACAGGTTAAGTCACATATGCAGCTGCTCTTATGGTTTCTGAGGCCTGACTTTCACTAGGGGAAGAGATTTAAGGAAATGGATCATGGATACTGAATGTTCTTTCCACATGACTCCAAGAAAGGAATGGTTTATAATTCTAGATGAATCATGTACTGGTAAAGTAAGAATGACAAATGACACTTTCTATCTTTGTATTCATAATCTTATGGTTCTTCTCCAACTCACCCAAACGTTCGGCTTGTCGAGTCTGGGTCATTCTTTAGGCGTTCGTCGTTTAGGTCGGGCCAATTGTTAGAGATAAAAATCGAATTCCAAACCCAAAACCTTTATTATAAAAGTAGAAAACAAAATAATAACGTAATGAGTGCAAAACTCCCCAAAGAGAACTATTTCTCTCCCTTGGCCAAATCCAATAGAAATCTCCTAAGCTTTCTCTAGTTTGGATGAGTCTTAAAACCAAGACTCATCTCTGTATATAAGAAAACATAAACGTAAACACCCTAGAAAAAGGAAATAGAGAAATAGAAATCTTTGAAGTTTCCTAAAACTAAAAATAGAAATCCTAATGAGAAAATGAACTTTAACTAATACGTATCACAAGACCAGATCTAACATATTCTGTATGCGTTGTCAGCGTATTCACGAGCAATCAGATTAGAGAACATTGGGCAGCAACCAAATAGATCTTACGATGCATTAAAGGAACTCAAGATCTTAAGCCGATATAGAAGAAACAACACAATGCAAAGATCAGAGATTTATGTGACTCTGATTATACTCGTGATCCATATTAAAGAAGGTCCATATTAGGTTTTTTCTTTACAGTATGAGACAATGCAATAAGCTGGAAATTTGAATTCAAAAGGTCGTACCATTATCTACTACTGAGATTGAATATGTGACAACGCAGCGAAGGAAGTTATATGGTTAATGTTGGTTTTGCTTATGTATCACAAGAGTCTCTAAGCCAAAGGGAAGGTTACAAGCTTAGTCATCAAGCAAGCATGAGGAGCTCACATGCTTGTACTAACAAGTGGAGGGGCAAAGGAGTAATTAACTTGTTGTCATACTTGTGTTTATTTTTCTTCTTCCTCTGCAGCAGATTACGGCAGAGAGGGAAGAGAGAGACAAAGGAGCCTTTAGGTCAGGGTTTTGATCAGTATTAAAGGGGACATAAGCTGTAACAATGGTGGCTGTGTGAGCAAGGTGTGAGTGATACAGAGAAAGAACAAGTAGAGTCTGTTGCAGGTTTCGTAGCAGATTTCTTAAGGGTTTTTGTAACCAAGTCTTTCTAGTGGATTTCCGAGAAATCTCGATCCAGACGTAGCGATTCTCATTGGATCGTGAACTGGGTGAACAAAGATTGTATCTTTCTCATTTTATTCAAACAAACGATAGATCGATCGATTCAAAGAGAGATAGTGAGGTTTCTGTGTGCTACAAGCATAAAGTAGCTAACTTTTTCACATTACAAGCTCAAAGTCACCACCTTTCTTCAAAAAATTGGTATCAGAGCCTTGTTAGGAGCTGGGAAAGGAAGAAAAGGTGTTAACTTTGTTAAAGATTGAAGCTTTTTTTATAAAGGTTGAAGCTTTGGTGATTAAGTTGTGAACTTTCTCTCTTATGTGATGGCTTCTAGTAAAACAGAGGTTGAAAGGTTTGATGGAGAAGGCGATTACATTCTTTGGAAAGAAAAGTTGTTTGCTCACCTTGATATGACGGGTTTGCTTGAAGGGCTTGAAGAAGAAGAAGAAGAAGAAGAAGAAGCCTCATAGGCTCTGGAACAGATTGCAGATGGTGGAGATTCGTCTGCGGCAGAGCAAAGTACAACAGCCCAGGTTGATAAATCTCTCAAGGAAAAGAGAGGAAAGGCTAGATCTACTATTATTCTGAGTTTGGGAAACAATGTTCTCAGGAAAGTCATAAAGGAGGAGACTGCAGCAAGCATGATCAAGGTTCTAGATCAGCTGTTTATGGCAAAGTCTTTGCCAAACTGTATCTATCTGAAGCAGAGGTTGTATGGATACAAGATGCATGAAAGTATGACAATAGATGAGAACATGAATGATTTCTTCAAACTAATATCAGATCTAGAGAATGTTAAAGTGGTTGTACCAGATGAAGATCATGCTATTGTGTTACTTATGTCACTGCCGAAGCAGTTTGATCAGCTGAAGGAAACTTTGAAGTACTGCAAGACAACTCTGGCTCTTGAGGAAATTACAGGAGCAATCAGATCAAAGATTTTAGAGTTGGGGGCTACTGGAAAGTTGTTGAAGAACAGCTCTGAAGCATTGTATGTACAGGACAGAGGAAGATCAGAAAAGAGGGACAAGATTTCTGATAGAAGCAAGAGCAAATCAAAGTCTAAGGATAAGAAGGTATGTTGGTTATGTGGCGAAGAAGGACACTACAAGAAACATTGTTATATCTGGAAAGAAAAAAAACAGGAGGGGAAGTAACTCAGAGAAAGGAGAAACTTCAAATGTCACAGGACAAATGAATGATGCGACGATTCTCATTGTTTCAGATGTTTCTAATGCAGTGCCTGAGGTAGATAGAAATGAGTGGATAATGGACACAGTTGTTCATTTCATATGACATCAAGGAGGGATTGGTATGTTGAGTTTGATGAGTCAAAGACTGGTAGAGTCAAGATGGCTAATGATACATTCTCTGAAGTAAAAGGAGTGAATTGTATCAGGATTCAAAATGATGATCACTCAACGGTGTTGCTTACAAATGTAAGGTATGTTCCATCGATGTCAAAGAATCTTATTTCTACGGGGACACTGGAAGATCAAGGGTGCTGGTTTCAGTCAAAGAACGGGGCTCTAAAAGTGAACAAAGGCTGCAGAACAATTATCAAAGTCAAGAAAAGTGGTACATTGTATCTGCTACAGGGAACTGTGTTGTTGGGAAGTGTTAATGCAGTGACAGATTTGAAGGAAGAGGCAAAGTTATGGCACAACAGGCTTTGTCATTTGAGTTAGAAGAGTATGGATATGGTGGTAAAGAAAGGGTGTCTACAAGCTGAGAAGATCAGAGGTTTTGAATTCTGTGAGGATTGTACTTACGGGAAAGCTCATCGGGTAAGCTTTGCAACAGGCAAACATGTTACAAAGGATAAGCTAGGATACATTCATTCTGATCTTTGGGGTTCTCCAACGATACCAAGTTCACGNGTCAATATTTCATTACTTTCATAGATGACTACACAAGGAAAGTGTGGATCTATTTTCTCAAAAGGAAAGATGAAGCATTCAGGACTTTTGTTGAATGGAAGAGGCTGGTTGAGAATCAATCAGGGAGAAAGGTGAAAGTATTGAGAACTGATAATGGTCTTGAGTTTTGCAACCAAGAGTTTGATGGTTTCCGTAGGGAAGAAAGGATTGTAAGACACAGAACATGTACTTACACTCCGCAGCAGAATGGTGTTGCAGAACGTATGAACCGAACTGTTATGGAAAAGGTCAGAAGCATGCTTAGTGAATCAGGTTTGGGGAAGATGTACTGGGCTGAAGCAGCTACTACAACAGTTCACTGTATCAACACGTCACCTGCATCAGCAATTGAGTATGAGATTCCAGAGAAGGCTTGGACATGGTCATTACCAGATTTGAACTCTTTGAGAAGACTTGGTTGCATTGTTTATGTTCACTCAGATCAAGGAAAGTTAAATCAAAGAGCAAAGAAAGACATTTTTCTCGGTTATGCTACAGGGGTAAAGGGATACAGAGTGTAGATCTTAGAAGACAGGAAGTGTGTGATCAGCAGAGATGTAACATTCACAGAGGAAGTGATGTTCAAAGACTATGACAGAAAGATTGATACATCATTTCAAGAGAAAGATGTTACAGTGGCAATTCTAGTAGTAGAGGAAACTGNACTGGAAGTACTTCAACTCAAGGTGGAGCAGATAATGAAGTTGAGGCAGATCCAGATCCACTGCTTCAAGGACAAGAACTTGAAGATGATTCTGAATCTAGTACAGAGTCTAAAGAAGGCGATAGTCATCAAAATCTCGAGAATTATCAGCTGGCCAGGGATAGAACCAGAAGGGAAATCAGGCAGCCA
>OVAN01007782.1:0-19147 GCA_900406275.1 Anastatica hierochuntica | reverse complement strand
GCTGAGGAGTCATCAGGATGATGGGAGCTGTAGGCACTGTTGAACTGCTGATCACCATAATTTTGGGCTCCAAAATTCAAAGTCCATGCTCGGTGCGGGCTGAGAGCTCGCCGGGTCATCGGGCTAGTTCGTCGGAGTTGTCTGGCTGACGGTTTGTCATGTCGTTTGGTTGACAGGTCGTCAAGTCGTCGGGCTGGCAGTTTGCCAGGTCGTCGGGCTGGTAGCTCGCCAGGTCATCGGACTGGCAGCTTGCCAGGTCGTCGGGCTGGCATCTCATCAGGTCGTCGGGCTGGCATCTCATCGGGTCGTCGGGCTAACAGTTCGTCGAATCGTCTGACTGACAATTTGTTCAGTCTGCGCTGAGAGCTCGCCGGGTTGTCGGGCTATCTGTTTGTTAGGTCATCTGTCTGACGGCTTGTTCGGTCTGCGCTGAGAGCTCGCCGGGTCGTCGGGCTATTAGTTTGTCAGGTCGTCTGGATGACGGCTCGTCAGGTGTGGGATGAGAGTTCATTGGGCAATCTAGCCGATAGTTCATCAGGTTATCTTGCTGGCAATTCGCCAGGTGTGGGCTGAGAGCTCGCCGGGTTGTCGGGTTGGCAGCTCGTCAAATCATCGGGCTGACATTTTATCGATTCATCTAGCTGATAGCTCGTTGGGTGTGGGCTAAGAGCTCGCCGAGTCGTTGGGCTGGCAACTTTCCAGTTCATCAGGCTGACATCTTGTTGGGTCGTCTGGCTAGTTGACAGGTTGACAGGTTGTCTGGCTGACAGCTCGTTGGGTAATCTGGACGGGAGCTGAGCAGTGACCTTCACTTGAGGGGCTTGAGCCCGGGCTGAGAGAGCAGCATGAGCCTCGGGCTGAGCACTTAGGGCTGATTCTGCTGTGATGTTGATGCTTCTTCCGACATTTTCGGACTACTTCTTGCGTGTAAGGATTTCCTGAAGTGTTCCCCACAGACGGCGCCAAATGAAGAAGGTGGTCTTAGCTCGGATTAGAGTACAAGGTATAAGTGTTCGATTTAGAGATTGAGAGAAAGAAAAGAGAGAAGATTTGCTTTGGGAGATAGAAATAAAGAGTGGCCAAGAGTCGGAATTCCCGTTTTATTGAAGTAGTCCGATGTTCATCGGGGTGAGAGACATTTTGATTGTCAAATTCTTTTACAAAGTGTTTGAGAGAGTTTTTGAGTTTTGTTCTATGAATCTTTGTGTGTATGATTCACCTTCTCTCCACTTGGTCTTTCCTTTGCCAAGGGTCTTCATTATATAGAGGGTTTTTCCCTCAAAAGTTTATTTTTCCCTCTTATTTCTCTTTTTCAGGCTGTTGTCACTTTAGGCTGCAGTCCGCCGCTGGACTCAGGCTACTGTGTCAGTCTGCCTCGTAACTTGATATTTTACCCGAAATGACCAATTTGTAGCTCCAGGGTGCATTTAATGCTGGGTGCTCCTTCTACTCCTTTCCTCTTTAGTCTGATATCAGTCTGCCTTGTAACTTGGGCTACTTTGCAGAAAGGTAGCCTGACAAAGTTGACTTTTTTGTGCCTGGCTTGGGCTCCGAGAAGACACAGTCTGACACAGCCGCCTGTGCAGGCTGCAGCTTTTGTCAGGTTTTTGGACTGTAGTGTTTGTCGTTTAGCTCAGGCTGCCTCGTCTGCTTTGACTCCGTCTGTAGTAGCTGCGGACTCCTTCCTCGAACTGTAGTCCGACTTTCTGATGGGCCTTTTTAGGCTTTTAGATGGGCTTCTAATTTTGGGTAGATCTTTAGAAATGGGCATGACATTGAGGGGGTGCCAAGCCCACCTTTAACACCTACGAATTAAAAAAAAAAAGCTATTTTCCTCTCTATTTTAATAATTTATGGAATGCGTTACAAGAAAATAAATATTATACTGACAAATTCAAGTCTAGTATCTTGGTATTTGATAAATCGTGTTATATTTACTGATGTTTGAATA
This sequence comes from Anastatica hierochuntica, assembly GCA_900406275.1. Lineage (NCBI taxonomy): Eukaryota > Viridiplantae > Streptophyta > Magnoliopsida > Brassicales > Brassicaceae > Anastatica > Anastatica hierochuntica. The sequence goes on along the minus strand of OVAN01007782.1, from coordinate 17,196 downwards.
CACAACTAAATTAGTTAATTCTATTAGGAAGAGATCCTAAAGAAGATAATTCATAACTAATATAATTCAAATTTAAAATATATTAAGAAATCATAAATATAAATCTAAAACATTATATTGTCTATCTAATTGAATATTAATTTCTATTAGGATCCTCCAATATAAATTAAATAAAAATAAATGATAACAAAGTTTTAAAAATAATAAAGAAGAGATGCTATGGAAATAAATGTCGAAATCTTATTTCTCTCTGTGTGTGTCTGTATATCTACAAAACTTATTTTTCAAGTCTTGTTATCTGAAATATAAATTAGATAGTAAATTATCAAAAAGTGAAGGAACTTTTACCAATATTTTGAAATTACTATAACAAAGTTATATAGTGCTTTCTCATCTTAATATTTGATTGATGGTATTAATTATAATAGAATGAAATGGAATTTTCTTTAGCCCACGGGAATAATCATTTTCCAAATGAGAACCATGAACTTTTTGAACTTTAATTCTTCTTTCTCTCACACATATTACTTTTTTATTTTGATTTATTATCATTGTTTGTCTTTGTATATTGATGATCTGGTTAAGTAGATTATTCAAAACATACGTCGAATCAGGATCGGCCCTGAAATTTAAGGAACTATAAATTTATACCGTATTGAGGGGTCGAATTCTATATATAAAAATTTTTTCTCAGTTTAGGGGCTATTTGATCTATACATATTAATTCAAAAAAATTCGAAGGTTTAAAATAAATATTTCATACCGCATGACCGAAGACCGACCCTGCGTAGTTACGGCTAGGGATACTTAAGATTTATAATGACAAACTAACTTAGATATATATTATATAAATTCACCAGAAAATGGAGCAGTGCTATAACTATGTACGTACCGCATGCTTATGTATTATGGCATCATTTTAATATTTTAAAAAGTTTTTTTTCCTCTTAGAACACAATTGAAATTAAATAATTAGAGAATTTAAAAAATTGCGGCTAAAATGTTCATTAAGATTAATATTTATCTTGTCAAGAAAGTGCTTTTCGTTAGCTAACCGTATGAATAATTAAATTTGCATATCATTATACATTTGGCCATGTGGGAGACTAGTTTTTTTTTTTTTGATAAGTATATTAATTAATAATTACTGGAACGATTACATTAAAGCGTTTGTTTTAGAGGTCCAAAAAAAAAAGCCTTAAAACAAAGGTAAGCGAATAAGATTTTCAGAGCAATTTCAGTCGTAACTGAACCAGAGAGCGAACATTCGGCTATAGTGTTTTGGAGTCCGTCTTGCAAGGATGGAGTCCCTAATGGTTCTGTCAATCCGAGTGAACAGTTGCCTTGTTGAAGAGGTTTCCCCGTTGTGGAGCCGTGAGTTCCTCTCCTGCCATAAGAGATAGGCTGTGACTTGTGCAGCAAGTGTTGCTAAAATTATGTGCCTCTTTGGCTGGATTGTTGAGAGCCAGGTGATCAAGCTGTTCCAATCCGCAAAGGTGTGGAATGTGTAGCCAAGTTTTCGAATGACGTTGGACCAAACACTTGAATTATAATTGCAGAGAAGGAATAAATGATCCCTTGTCTCCTCTTGACTTTGACACAATTGACAAGATGAGTCAATATGAATTCCCCAAAAGCACATTCTTTCCTTTGTAGGCAACCTGTTCAAGTGCGTAACCCAGAAATAAAAACCAAACTTAGGAATGTAACCTGAGTACCAGATTATCTTCGCCCATGCCTTCGTTGTCTGCCTTGGTCTCAGCCTTTCCCATGTTCTCTTGGAAGAGAAATCCCCTATGTGGTGGTCTTCAGTGTACCAGAGGTATTTGTCAGCTCCTTTTGAGGGATGCGGTGGAGAAGTTTTGAGTAGCAGCTCTCTCATAGCAGCAACTGATGGTCTTCTAACTCTATAAGAGGGCATGATCCAGTTTTCGCCGTTTGTGGCTTCACGAGCTGAGCTTGTAATTTGTATGCCCGTGAGTCTTAGTCCTTCATTACCTATCAGATCAATCAAAGGCCCCTCTTGTAGCCAGTTATCTCCCCAAAAGCTAGCAGTAAAGCCATCACCAAGTTTGCATTTGAGGAACCTTCTTGCAATAGGCCTCACTGTCAACAGGGTTTTCCACAGCCAAGAAGATGTACCATCTGTTTCCGCGAACCAGAAGGATGTTTTATGCAGTCTGTGCTTTTTGTTCCAGGCTACCCATAAAGATCCAGATTTTAAGAAGAGAATCCAGACCAATTTGATGATCAAAGTCTTGTTCCAAATCTCAAAATTTCTTAAGCCTAAGCCCCCTTTTTCTCTCGGCAAACAAACATTTTTCCAGGACACTTTGACACCACCTGCAGTGTTAGCATCTCCTTTCCATAGAAAGTGGGTACATAATCTTTCAATGGCCGCAATACAAGTCTTGGGTAAGAGGAAGACCGAGAACCAGAAATTGACTTGACTATAGATGACTGAGGAAATGAGTTGTAGACGACCAGCAAACGAAAGAGATTTGTTACCCCAATGATTGACCTTTGCTTTGATGGCTTCAAGAAGCGGTGAGTACTCTGTTTTGCGAAGTCTCCTGTGCATCAGCGGGAGTCCAAGATATTTGAATGGGAAAGACCCCTGGAGGAAACCAGACGCATTAATAGAATTCGCTTCATTTTCATTCAACCCGGCAGTATAGACTGCTGATTTTTCTTTGTTCATACGCAGTCCAGATAGCGTATGGAATCTATCTAAAGTCTGATTAATATTCTCCAGGGAGCTCTTTGTACCGTCAAAAAAGATCATAAGATCGTCGGCAAAGGCTAAGTGAGATATAGCAGGATCCTTTGCCTTCGGATGATTACCTACGAGGCCATTTCTGTATTGGTGAGCCAATAAGTTCGCGAAAACTTGCATAGCGATAACGAAGAGAGATGGGCACATCGAATCTCCTTGTCTCAATCCTCATTTTCCAACAAAGTACCCACACATCTTACCGTTCACGTTAACGGAAAAGGATGTCGTTGTCAGACATTGCTCGACCCATTTTACAAACCTTTCTGGGAAGCCCGCAACAGATAGTGTTTGGATGATGAAGTCCCACTTGACCAAGTAAAAGGCCTTCCTGAGGTCTACCTTAAGCAACCCTCGTTTGGATATATTTCTGCGGTTGAAACCCTGTACAAGTTCAGAAGCCAACAACACGTTTTCGATCAGCAACCGGCCTTTGACAAAGGCGGATTGGGATGGTGATATGATTTGAGGCAGCACTGCTTCCAGTCTTCGTGCAATTAGTTTTGAGACAACCTTGTAGAGCACGTTACACAAAGAAATAGGTCTAAAGTCTGTGACCCTTGCGGCTTCAGTTGTTTTCGGGATCAGAGTAATGGTTGTACAGTTCCGCTGCCGCAGAAGCTGACCAGATGAGAAAAACTCAAAAACTGCCTTTACCACTTCCTCTCCTATCCAACTCCAGCATCCTTTAAAGAATTCGATGTTGTAACCATCCGGACCCGACGATTTATTGTGAGGTAGGCTAAACAAAACCTCTTTGATTTCTTCTGGAGGTACGTCTCAGATCAGATTCTCCTTCAGCTCCTCACTACACCTGAAGCAATTAAAAGCCGATATCATGTCTCTGCCTTCTTGGTCAAGATCAGCTTCTTCACTTCCCAAAAGTCCTTTATAAAAGTCAACACAAAGGTTCTCTACTGCTTCTTGATTTTCAATTTTCTCCCCACAATCATTTACCAGAAAATGTATCTGGTTAGAGGCTCGCCTTGCTGCTAGCATTTTGTGGAAGTACCTTGAGTTGCAATCCCCGCTTCCAAGCCAAAGAACCCTTGACCTCTGTTTTACGAATCTCTCTTCCGCTAAGGCTAGTTCCAACCACTTCACATGAGCTTCTTTCTCTTCAGTTACTGAGATTGGATTCAGATTTCTCAATAATTCTCGTTGACACAGTGCCAAGTTCTCTTCAGCTTCTTTTACCCTTAGCTCTAGACCAGAATAATTCTCCCTATTGAAATCCCTTATCACCTTTTTTAACATCTTCAGCTTTCTTGATAAGCAAAACATTGAAGTTCCAAGAGGTCGAAGTGCTGTCCAAGCTATCTTGATATGAGCGAGGAACTTTTCATTGTGGAGAAGGTAATTTGAGAACATAAAAGGCCTTCTCTTGCCTTGATTGAGCTGCCCCAACTTAACAACACTTGGGCAGTGATCTGAGAACAAGGGCTCTTGGAAGTCTGCAAAAGATAAAGGAAACTGCATTATCCACTCATCATTGACCAAGACCCTATCTAGTTTCTTAGCGATAGGGTTGTCCTTCTGCTTGTTCATCCAAGTAAACAAGTTGCCTCTGTAGGATAAATCAAAGAGGTTAGCATTCTGCAGGTTGTTCCTGAATTCATTCATGCTCCCAGAAATACGAGAGCCACCAACCGAGGAGTCTCCTGGATTAAGTGACTGGTTGAAGTCTCCTAAGGTTATCCACGGCCTGCTTACAACAGCTGGTAGATTAGAGATCTGCACCAATTCACTCCACAAGGCCCTACGCGCATACCGACAGTTCCTTGCGTAAACCAGAGAAATGACAACTTCCTTGTCCGAGTTTGGGAACTTTACTACACAACATATCACCTGTGCAGACTTGAAAAGGACCACTACCTTCACCAAGGGATCCCAGATAATCCAAATTCGCCCCAAATCATCATGCTCATAATTCACTATCGAGTTCCAGTTCTTGAAAGACGACTGAATGATGCTCTGAAATTTATGTTGCTTCACCTTTGTTTCAATAATGCCACCAAAAACAGCTTTATTACCCTTCAACCACCTTCTAAAACTTCGCCTTCTTTCAGACTTATTAAAGCCTCTCACGTTCCAACAAAAAATATCCGCCATAAAAATAAAGATTAGTGATGGGTGGAGCTTTTGCTCCTGGAAGCCGGCTGCTTCACATCCAGTTTCTTTCTTAACCGGGCTTGCTTTTTCAGCTCTTTTCGAGAATAGACTGGTGTGAATTCCTCCTCTTCCGAATGTGTATCTACTTCTTTAGAGTGGTGTTCAGGGGACTCCTGAGAGTCTGATGAATCTCCTACTTCTGAATCAGAACCAGAGGAGTCAGAGTGCGATTCCCTAGTTATTGAAACTATATACAAAACAAATCACATCTTACTATTTTTTTCTTTTGATTAAAACGTTTTTAACGTTCTAATCCTAATGTCATTGTAACTCATCATGACTAAGTTAATTTTTCCAATTCAAAATTTCTATAATGATTAAATAAGTCAGAGTAATTCTTCTTATAATTAAAAAATCATCTCTACTTTTGCTTAAAAAGCTTGGTTCTGTTAATCAGGTAGATGATCTATCCCGCTGTCTATATCTAATCATTTCCATTATACTGTTGGCTCCCTGCTGTTTTGCCTTGCTTCTATGCAATTTCTTCACAAAATTTAACATAAATCTTTTGCAAAAAATAATATTATAATGGGAACATTCGTTTAGCTAAAGCCCCAATAGCCATCACAACATTAACACAATGAAATTTTTGTTAGTTTTATGACATTCTTTGATTATTGTAACGGTTTTTTTTATGTAGCTAGAGAAATAAACTAGAAATTATCAAACACAAAAATTCCAATATAGATATATGTTAGACTAAACTTAGTAGTTACAAATTATAGTGGCTAAACTTTAAAGTGGGCTGCAAAATCGTGGCGGGTAATGAGGAATTGTAGTTGGATGTTAGGTTAATAAGTGATCGATTAGAGCCTCTTTAGCCGCATTACTTAGACTGTTTTCTCTTCATCATCCAAAAGACCTTTCTTTACGATTCACAAACACAAACCCTTTAGTTTTCTTAGGGTTTTCCAAAATCTCCAACGCTTTCTTATTTTTTTACAATTGGGCGGTTTAATACAAACCTCCCAAAGAAGGTGTAGTTGTTGATTAGTTCACTTTTCAGATTTTTCTATTGAGTCTAAAGCGTGACACTATTTTTGATTTGTCAAATGAAGATGAGTGTGTTCCCATGAGAAATCGAACCGAAGTGGATGAGTTTACCACCAATCGGTATTTTTTTTTTATTGATTGTTTGAATAGTTTCCCTTGAATTTATTTTTATTTTGAATATTCCATATTCTCTGTGTTAATTTTGTTCTATTTTCGTTTTCAATGTTTGACTAATGCAGTGAACATTTGCTCAAATTATTTTTGTCATATATATATACATATATAGATTTTGAATTTGAGCATATATAGATTTTTGAATTTGAGAGATGGATTTTGTGGTTCAGGAATCTTGAAAACAAAATAGATTTTACGAGTTCATCTAACAACTTATGACTTATATTTCGTCAGAAGTCCACTAGAACTTGTCATTGTAAATGATATCTTAGAATAATTCAAAATCTTCTAAGATTTGTCTTGCTTTTCTCTCATTTTATACCAAAATAGAGACACAATGGTTAAGATTGATTTCTAAGGGTGTCCTCCTATCTACTTCGGATCACAAACTTACTACAAACCAAATTTGTTTTTAATCGTCGCTTACTATATATGCTAGTACTATATAAACAACCAAACATTATAAGCTCTAGATTATCTCTGTTAAGTTTCTCAAACTCTAAAGTAATCTCAGTATTGTCTGACAAGATCCAATCCATAGTCAAATAATCCTATTACGCGGACAACACGATTTAGTAGAGTCGAACCCCGATAGAAATGGTCGCAGAGATGGACCTTAACCACTTGACTAAAGGCACTTCCCAATTTATTGTTAGATGAGCTTGAGCTTGAAGAAGATGAAGTCAGAGAGAGAGTGAGTCAAAGAGTAAAGTTTATTGTATTAATCTCTCGTAATAGATTGAGTTAGCTACAATGTTATACCAACTCTCTATTTATACAAATAAAATGATTTATCGGTTTAGTCACATTTCTAGTTTAGTCCAATGCTGGTTTAGCTCCACTAGCTCCAATACCCTCCCCCTCAAGATGGAAGGAAAAGCTTGTGAATCCCCATCTTGGACATAAGACTCTTGAAAACATTTGGTTGCACTGCTTTGGTGAGAAATCAGCCAATTGATTACCTGTCTTAACGTGCAATGTCTTCAATAAACCATTTTGCAGTCTCTCACGAAAAATAAAACAGTCATTTTCTATGTGTTTCGTTCTTTCATGAAACACAAGATTAGAAGCAATGTATAAAGCATACTGGTTATCACAGAAAAGAGTACTTGGACCTGGCGGTTCACTATGCAAATCATGAAGCAGAGAATGTATCCAGATGAGCTCACATGTGGCATCATCCATGGCACGATATTCAGACTCTGAGCTACTCCGTGAGACTGTCTGCTGCTTCTTGGCTCGCCAAGACACAAGAGATTCACCAAGAAACATGCAATAACCAGTGACAAATCGTCTAGAATCAGGAAAAGATGCCCAATCTGCATCTGAAAAAGCTTTAAGTTGATAATCAGAAGAAGCATAATAGAAAAGACCTTGTACTTGATCATTCTTTAAGTATCTCAAAACTTTGTAAGCAGCTTGTAAATGGTCTGATCTTGGAGCTGACAAGTACTGGCTCAATTTGTGTACAACATAGGTAATGTCAGGCCTTGTATGAGTCAGATACAAGAATCTCCCAACAATCCTTCTATAGATTGATGCATCCTCTAACAAATCACCTGTAGATTCTGAAAGTTTCAAGTTTGGTTCCATTGGAACTGAAACAGGTTTGCAACCAAGAAAGCCACTCTCTTGAAGAAGTTCCAACGCATACTTCCTATGATTAATTGAAATCCCTTGATCATTACGAGCAATTTCAAATCCTAAGAAATATTTGGCTGGTCCAATATCTCTTAGCTTAAAAGATTGCTGTAGGACAGCTTTAAAATCATGAACTTCACCATCATTATTGCCAACCACCAGAATGTCATCTACATAAACCAAGATAGCCAAGAACACATCTTTCATACATTTAACAAAAAGTGAATGATCTGATGGAGCCTGGACAAATCCTTAACTTAATATCACAGCTGATAACTTGTGATTCCACTGTCGAGAGGCCTGCTTGAGTCCATAAAAAGACTTATGTAATCTACAAACATAATTCTTAGGATAACTCTTTCCTGTAATGTCAGAATAACCTTGTGGCAAATGCATATATATTTCTTCATCAAGGTCTCCATTCAGGAAAGCATTACTAACATCAAGCTGAGTGATTGACTATCTCTTTTGGCAGCTAAAGCAAGAAGAATCCGAAAGGTACCCATCTTAGCAACAGGAGAAAAGGTGTCCAAATAGTCCAGGCCTTCCAATTGAGTATATCCTTTCGCCACAAGCCTTGCTTTGTGACGCTCTATAGTGCCATCAGGATTATATTTTATGGTTTATACCCATTTGCAACCCACTGGATGCTTACCAGGAGGAAGTTCACACACAAAAAAAGTACCAGAACTTTCTAGAGAATCCATTTAAGATCTCATGGCTTCTCTAAACTCTTCAGATAAAATAGCCTTTTGGTAATTCTTTGGTAATGTGTTTGTGGTAATAGCAAGAAGGAAATGTTTATAATCTGGATTAAATTTGTCATAAGACAAGAAAGCAGAAATAGGGTATGATGTAGTATGGATTGGATGAGCAGGGAATTCTTTGGATTGAGAAGATAGCAGTGATATTGATCTAGATAAGCAGGGGCCCTGGTTTGCCTTTTTGGTCTCTCAGTGACAGAGTTTCTATCTAATGGAACAGAGGAAGAAGGTAAAAGATCATCTGAAAGAGGAAAGGGCTCAGGAACAAAGGATGATTCATGATTATAGGGAGTGAGAGTCATATCAAAGTATGCAGGAAAAGGTGAATCTGGCACAGGTAATGGAAGAACATCTTGGTCAAAAATATCAGAAGATTGTGATAGAGAACCTGATTGGGAATAAGGAAAGACTGACTCATGAAAAATGATATCCCTGCTAATGGAAACAATATTACTTTCAATGTCTAAAACCTTATAACCCTTATAGCCCTGTGGATACCCCAGAAAAACACAAGGGAAAGCCCTTGGAGAAAACTTATGACGATCCTTTAATAGAGTAGAAGTATAACAAAGACACCCAAAGACACGTAGATGATTGTACTCAGGTTGTTTGGGTGTAAGAAGTTCAAATGGAGATTTATTCTGTAATAAAGGAGATGGAGTTCTGTTAATCAAATATATGGCAGTAAGAATACAATCACCCCAATATTGTAATGGAACATTTGATTGAAAAAGAAGAGATCTAGCAACATTCAATATATGCTGATGCTTTCTTTTCACCATAGAATTTTGTTGTGATGTGTATGGGCAAGAAAAATAGTGAAAGATTCCTTTTTCTTTAAGAATAGAAGTGAAAGAGAGTTCAGGGGCATTATCTGAGCCTATGGCTTTAACTTTAGCCTCATGTTGTGTTTCAATTTGTTGCAAAAACTCAGGAAAGATTTGAGAAACATAACTCTTATTCTATAAAAGATATACCCAAATATCTATACCCTTCATTAGTACGAACATGAAAAGGACCAAAAAATCAAGATGTATCAAATCAAAAGGGGATTTAGACAAATGATTTTCAGAAGGAAAAGAAAGACGTCTCTGTTTAGCTAAAGGACAGACTTTGCAAACTGAATCATGAACTGAATGATCATTATTTATTCCCAAAACTCTAAAAAGAAGTTGAATCTTCTGAAATGATGGATGGCCAAGACGCTTGTGCCAGACTTCAGGTGAAACTTTGTTGATATAATGAATTTGAGGCTGAGAGGAAGATGAAGCTGAAAAAAGTTGGTGATATGATGGGAAGAATAGGAGACTCCAAGACATACAGATTGTTTTGAAGGTTGCCCTTCCCAATCATGAAGTCCGGAGTATGCTCTTGTAAAAAGAGAGGATTATAAGGAAGGATATAGCAAGAGTTTGAGGAAAATAATACAGAAATGGAAGTATTATGGGTAAGTGCACTGATGCTAAGTAGATTAAACTTAAACTCAGGCACATAAAGGACTGAATGAAGAGTAAGATCTTTGGACAAAGAAATTGATCCAAAAAGGGTTATTGATATGAGTGTTCCATCATGAAATGCCATTGAGGTGTTACTGATAAATTCAGTATGTATAAACAATTTCAAATCACAGCAAACATGGCAACCAGCCCTTGTATCTATTATCCATGAACTTGCAGCAAAAGTAAGGCCATTCTGAATTCTCGCAGAAGAAATAAAATATAAGGATTGAAAGGTACCTGAAGGAGATTGTGTATGTGGGACAATTTGTGGTTGTGGTTTAAGAGTAGAGGTTATTCCATCTTCATGACTAATAATACTCCCTGAGACCTGAGAATAATTGTTCTGAAGAAGTGATGTATCCTTCAGAACACTTAGAAGTTGCTGGACTTGGTCTGGTGTGACATTCCCAAGGTAGACACCCTGTGGATTATGCGTAGAAATTCCTCTAGTTTCATTCATCATTACACTAGCCACATTCTCCTTTTTAGGAGGCCAGTTTTGCTGTTGTGGTTTGGAGTTGTAGTTGTTATTATGAACTTGAGGTCTGAAATTTGTTGTTGGTGGTTTATATCTAGGAGGATAACCATGTAACTTGTAGCAACGATTGATTGTGTGTCTTTGAGCTTGACAATGTGAACAGATAGGTCTAGTCTTCTTCTTGAATGCTGGATTATAGGCAACAACCATTGACTCTGCAGGATGATCAGCTGAAGAAGTTTGAAACACTGCTTGATTAGTAATTATACCACTCTTCATTGACCTTTGTCTTTCTTCTTGTGAGATGAGATTGAAGACTTTGGAGATGGTAGGTTTTGGTTCCATCATCAATATTTGTCCTCTTATAAAGTAAATGAATCATTCAATCCCATTAGAAACTTCAACACCCTATCTTGTTCATCACGAGATGCCAATTGCTTCATTTTCACACACATATTATTACCACAACAACAACTTGGAGGACTCTAATGATTCTTCAATTCTTCCCAAAGTTGTTACAATCATGTATAGTATTCACTCACAGATTGTGTTCCTTGAATTTCTGAATATATTTGTTGTTTTATCTCAGCAGTTCTTGGCCCATCACTCTGCTTAAATTGATCATGAATATCTAGCCACATTTGACGAGCCGTATCCAGATACATTATAGTCTTGGCAATTGATTTGTCAACAGAATTAACAATCCAAGTACAGACAATATTATTGCAACGAGACCAAGAACCAAAATCAGGATGTGCTTCTTCCAATTCTGGATAACTTCCATCTACGAAAACAGCTTTGTTTCTAGCTCCTAACGCCATTAACATAGAACGACGCCATGAATTGAAGTTCCCTAGACCACTAAGCCTTTCAGAGACAAGAGATATACCAGCGTGGTCTGCGCTATGAACGTAAAGAGGATTTGAGTTCGGATCTGAGAGCGAAGCCATTGAATCGAATTAAGATATGGATGCCGAAACCGGAGAAGCTTGGATTGTAGAGTTCGGATTCAAATTTCCTTGTGTTACAGCACTAGCATATGAAATAGGCATTTCGATATAGAAGAATCGATTGTGTGAGAATCAACATAAATCGAGAGACAACGAAGGATTGAAATGGAAAACAAAAAGCGATTCTCAGAAAATTTCTTCGAAATTGCAAAAGAAAGAATTTGAATCGATACTCCAATCGACAATCGTATCGAATCGAAGAGGAATCAACTGAGAAGAAGATAGAATCGAATGATTATTGCGGAAGAAATGAGCAAAAATTGCTCTGATACCATGTTAGATGAGCTTGAGCATGAAGAAGATGAAGTCAGAGAGAGAGTGAGTCAAAAAGTAAAGTTTGTTGTATTAATCTCTTGTAATAGAATGAGTTAGTTACAATGTTATATCAACTCTCTATTTATACAAAGAAAATGATTTATCGGTTTAGTCACATTTCTGATTTAGTCCAATGCTGATTTAGCTTCAATACCTCCGATATTTATTTGGTTTCTATAACGCTATATGTAATTGTAAATAAAAAATTGTGTTGAATACTTTAGAACGATGTAATTTTGCAGTAATATTTGGTTAGAACACTTAAAGAAAGAAAAAATAAGGGAAGAAAGAGTAATGGACCCAAGTATCAGTATTGGGTTTGCTGTAATTATAAAACTAATCACTCGTTTTTCTTATAGTACTTAAACAAATAGTATAAAAAGTGAAAAAATGAGACTTATGATGAGGAAGGAACAACTTTAATCTTTTACTTTATAAGTAGGGAACACATATATAAGTGAATCTTTGGGTCGTGTCATGTGAATAAAGGCTAAGTTGCTCTGTAACCCAGCACTGATAGATATCTCATAGTTCTTTTTGTTTTTGTTTTTTTTTCAAGACAAATATATTCTTAACCCTAACCATTTTAATCCATGATAAAAGAAAACACATATTTTAGATTCGATATGATCTTATTTTACTGCCAACATTGTAATGAAACAAAATAACAAAAGCTAATGATCGAGACTGTTTTTCGTGTTAATAATGTAGGTTTTTCTTGAAACGAACTTGAATATTTCTTTTTATCATAAACTACATTTTATAAATCATATTGTTTTCCGCAAGTTTTAGCGAAGAAATAACAAAATTTCATGGAGACAAAAGTTTAGACTAGCTATGGCGTTCTTTTTTATGACCGTCTGGATTATTAATATTTTTATTGCAATTTTTTGTGAAACAACTATTGAGATATTCACATTTTGAGAGAGTCGATCCGCATACATTATGGTGTAAAAGTATTAATTAATCATTTAGTCAACCATTGAACTAAAAAGTTTCCACAACTAGCTATGACATTCAGTTATTTGTTTCGGACCGATTCTCTCGGTTTTCATATAATTCAATTATTGAAATTTGAAATAACATTAGAATTGAAAAAGTTAAATTCAAATCGCTACGGTTCTCTTCAATTTTGGTTAGATATGGGTATTTAAAACTAAAAATCCAATTTTGATACAAATTCGAATAGTTTCAGATATTTTGGATATTTTTAGATATTTTTTTGTATTTCGAATATATTTAGTCTAAAATACCCAGAAATTTTTGATATATTTTTGGGAATATAATTGCATTTTCTTATACTTTTAGATACCGAAATACTTCGATTCAATTCGTTTTATTTTTAAACTTTTGAAACCACTCAAAGCTTTTCGAAATTTAATTATGGTTTTTGTTGTTGGATTCGGGTTAATATGTCCTAACCTAGAGACAACAATTTCTATCAAATTTGGCCTCATGGTATAGTTGTAAATTCTTTATACACGGATCAGCAATATACTGATCGGATATGCTTTCTCCCCGATGCTTTCTGGGCTTGGCATCGTCTTTAAGTGGCCACTGTTTCTTTTATGTCATTAGATAGAAGCTTTTTTTAGTTAGTATTATTCTAGTAGTTTTTTTAAATCTAATTTCCTGTATATTTTCATTTTGTATGGTAGTTTTTTTACTGTCTCAATTATTTTTCACTTTTGTGTCAACACCCATTAATTAAGTAAATAGCAGTATGTTTTTTCAATAATTTGTCTATTTTGTCTTTACATCCCACAGAACTTCAAATTGCTTTACAAGTTATACATATATCGAAACGAAATTATAAATACCTAAAAAGTAGATCTTTTTCTCTTTCTAACGTATTTTAAATTTTTCGAAACGGATATATATTTTGCAAATACACGGAAAATGTTGTAACGTGTAAGGAATTTTATACTATTTAAGTAGACAGTCTGTTTTTATATAGCATATCTATTTATTACAAAAATTTAAAAAGCAAAAACAACTTAACTAAAAATTGAAAGCTGCTACTATATAAAGGATGAATGTGAAAATTAAACTAATCTCACAATTTCTAAACCATATGATCAACTAAAAAAGTATAAAAAAAGTTTCAACTAAAACAATAAATATAATTACTATTTGAGATAATATACACAATACGCATAGACTATCTATTTATGCGCGTCTATTAGTTTCACAAATAATCAAATATTAAGGGGGAGAAAATGTGATTGAGTTTCACGGTTTTATTTGGTAATGATAAAAGCATCACAATAAAAAACTTTGAGAAAAAAACGATTTAAAAAAATTGAATGAAGAGAAAACTATAAATAGACTGTCTATTTGTTGCAACATGTCTATGAACTGAAAAAAGCAAAATCGTCATAAAATTTTGGAAATTGTTAATTAATGATGATCGGATGTAATTAATGATGATCTGTATATTTGACAAAATTTCTTTTATTTTTATTATTATTACAAATTTTAATAAACAATTAGAAAGACAATTTTTTATGGGTTCAAATTATTTTGTACCGTTTGTTAGAAATTTTAAAATTAAACACATAAAAGAAAAATGATTAACGTTTGTGGGCATGGACAGAGTCCATAAGCTGTCGAGGAAGACACGTGGCAATGATTAGCAATTGTGTGCTTCCTCTTTTAAACACACTCTCACCTTCTTCTTCCTCTCACTCTTCCTCCATTTTACTCTCTTCCTCCTTCCTTCCTTCGAAGATTCCTCTCATGGAGACTTGGGGGAAGCCTAGAGATTTTCCCTCCTTCTCTTCTTCTCTCCTCGACCAAATCTACCGCTCCATCGACGATTCCCCTGCCGCCGGGAAGAAGAAGAACCACCACCACCACCGCCGCCACCACCGTACCGCATCTCTTCTCGACGATCGTCAAAGCTCTCCAGAAAAACTCGTCTTTGGCCGCCGCTCAATCGCTGCTGATTTCGAGAGATCCAGGAGAATCACCACCCCCGCCACTGCCACCACAGCCGCCGACTCTGTTTTCCTCAGATATTCCAACTCTAGCTCCTCCGATCTAAGCGGATTCTCCTCCTCCTCCTCCGACTCCTTCTACGTTCGCTCCAAATCCTCCGCCTCCCCTCCAAAACCAATTCGAACATCCGTCGATAACTCCGGCGTCCAAAAACCTAGCAGTAAACAAGAGCTCGGTGGCTTTTTAAGAACCAAATCAAAAGCGTTGAAGATCTACGCCGATTTGAAAAAGGTGAAACAACCGATCTCTCCCGGCGGCCGACTCGCTACTTTCCTTAACTCGCTTTTCACAAACGCCGCCAGTAACCATAAGAAACCTAAAAAAGTTAGCACCGCGACGGAGCCACGACCATCAGCAATATCCTCCTCCTCCACATCCACCACTGCCTGCTCCTCCGCGTCTTCCTTCTCCAGGTCTTGCTTAAGCAAAACTCCGTCGTCTAGTGGTAAATCAAAAAGATCCGTACGGTTCTGCCCAGTGAATGTAATCCTCGACGAAGATTCCTCCGTCCACATCCCTTACGGTTATAATAATCACAACGACTCAAAACGCCACCGCCGCGTCATGATGGAGGAGGAGGAAAATCGCCGCGTAATCCAAGCGGCAAAAGATCTTATCAAAACTTACCATAAGAACAAGAATCACTTAACGACGGCGACAAAGAACAACAACATTATCAACGTAGAAGAAGAAGACGACGATGATGATGCGGCGAGTTACGCAAGCTCCGATCTATTCGAGTTGGAGAATTTGTCGGCGATCGGAATCGATAGGTATCAAGAAGAGTTACCTGTCTACGAGACTACTCGTCTTGATAATACTAATCGACCCATTGCTACTACTCTATAGTTTAATTGTATAATAATAATAATAATCATGATTAGTATTTAGTTAAATGTTTTTGGGGGTGTGATTAATTAGTTTTAGAAGTATTTAATACTGTTATTATAAATGTTCCGAAACTTGTGTATAATCTATCTAATTACTATGACGTTTAAACTAATGTTTATTGTTGAGAGTGATGTTTTGACAAAAGAGGAAGCTATGTACGTTTTCTATTTTATGTCACCAATTAAAAACAGCAAAGAGTCTTTGTCTTACCTTTGTTTTTTACTCTTTTTTAGGTAAAATTTAAAACTATAAGAAAATATTTCGGTAGAAACAGAAAAATAATATAATTAATTAAAAAGTAAAGATTTGAATTTGATACTACTAACAATGATCAATAAGATGGCGAAAAAAAAGAAGTGAAAGAGACTTTGGTCTCAAATGTCATAGACAATAGTGTCCAATATTTGATTCGTTTCGATTACTACTTTAATTTGCATGAATTTGATTGGATTAGCTTTGTCTTTCTATAAGCATGGTTCAAGATTATAATGTTGGATTATTCATGATAAGTCTCGAATGTTATGCTAGCTTTAATCCCTTCCCCTTTGTCGTACGTATAATCGATGATTAAACCAAACCACTAGATGAAGAATGTATGTACGTACGTATCATTTCGATGGAAAAGTAAATTTTAATCTGTCCTTAAAACGTGGTTGGTATGTTACAAATGTAAAATAATTCTTTTTTTTCTCACCGACAAATGTAAAATAATTCTTCTTAATATAATGTACGATAAATCAATATGCAAATAGACTACAGAATAGTGAAATTCGGTTTACGACACTATTCTAAGATAATGAATTTATGTGTTATTAATATTTTACGTGCGTGTGTCAGCTTGACAACTTTTGGTTTGATTGCATTGATGGAAGGAAAAACAATTTACACATCTTATGTTGTAAGTCGTATTATATGTATATATATATGTATATAACGCTATAAATATTATATATATATATATATATATAGATTTATAAACGAAAAATGACAATTGACATGATAAAAATGACCGATGAAAAAAAAAGCATAAGAAATTTGGTACAAAGTAACAATAAATAGGATTGGACCACCGCATCATAGCACTATGATAGGCTATTAAAGCTTTTATAAACAAGTTTGTTAGCTAGAAAATTACGTATTTAGTAAAGTATAAATCAATAAGATAGATTATTGCCTAAAATTAAAATAAAAGGCTAATATGATTTTTTTTTGGGATAATGAGAAAAATAAAACATTTTCAACTTGGATTTGTCTCTTTAAGATTTTCAGTCATATATTTGTCACACTAATACTTTATTTTTTGATAATCCGATTTTGCCCNATTTATGAAATTATGATTTAATTAAAATATTTTTTATATTTATTTTCTTTTTTTTAAAAAAAAGATTAAAAAAAAACAAAATCAAAACGCTACGTTTCACAATTTCTTCTTCTTTAACAAAACAATAACTCTACAAAACTATTTTCTCCCATCGCTGCCGGCGAC
>OVAN01007781.1:0-19149 GCA_900406275.1 Anastatica hierochuntica | reverse complement strand
ATATATATAAGTTTAAAACTTGGTGTTCAAATTTTTTTTCTTCATATCATTATTTACTTTCTATCCCACTAGATAGATTAAATAAAAGTATATATCGAATTTATTATAAATTATATTCACTTTCTATAAATGATTAAATTTGATTTGAATTTGTAATCAATTTGATATCTTAGTTAGAAAGTTACCATATTCAAATCATGTTTCTTTTTATATTATAATAAGTTGGTAACCAAATATTCTATATACGATTCAGACATTGAATATAACATGATAATAACATTTATATGATTTAAATTTTGTGATCAATTTAATACCATAGTTAGAAATATTATCATATTCGAAATGCATGTTTCTTTTTATGTTATAATATTTAAAAACCAAATATTCAATTTCGAATGAAATATTAGCTTAATGAATTAGACATTTATGCATGTTAATATTATAAATAACAAAATTTAATGTTACGTTAATATAATGTAATATTACAATACATATTCATAACTAAAAAAATAGTTATATCAAGAAAATTAAAATCTAAACCCTAATTCTAAACCTAAACCATAAACCATAAATCCTAAACACTAAACTCATTACATTTATGTATAAACGTTATTTAAAATAATATACAAATATAAATAACACTATTTATAAATAACAAAATTTAAATTCCCAAAAATTGAATTTCAAATGAAATATTATTATTTATCATGAGAAAATTTCAAAATATGAGTCATTTTTCATTATAAAAGGATAAATAATCAAATCAACTAAATAAGTGTATGACTTATACTTTTTTTCATCTAATATTAGTATGAGTGTATAACCTATACTTTAATATTAGTATGAGTGTTTGGCAATGAATTCAGATTGATTCGTGATTGGATTTTTTTTATTTGGATCGAAAATGCGTTCACACTATTCAACCAATAAGATTAAGACGATTAATTCGGGAGAGCATGTATGAGTGTCACGTGTATACTCTTTTACATACTATTTTTATACTCTTTGTTACGTTGCTTTTTTTGTCAACACTTTGTTACGTTTCTTTAGAGATTTGTTCTTTATTATGATTTTGCATATGGATGGACGTGGGTGAAAAATAAGGATGATGGTGATGAACCTGTTTTTTTTTTAATGTTTTGAACACTAGGAGATTGATCCATATAACATATGGAAGTGCATGATGATGTCATGTCCAACAACTTACGCATATAGGAGATAAACATTATTATTATATTTTGTGACTGAACCAAAAAATATTAAATACATATATATAGGTTTTGGTTCTTGGTAGACCGTATACAATAATAGTTGTTTATATCGGCAATAATATTATTGGAGATAGGATGTAGACTGCACGACGTGTTGGTTTGTTATCGCATAGAAATTCAACTCTTTCAGTTTCAAATTCAGTGTATGATGTTTTCTCTTTTCAAAATGTTTTGTATAGAGTTTACAAAAAAAGTATATAGTTTTAGATGTTTCACCTTAATATGGATTTTGCCCTATATCCTTTTGTTGGCATACTTTAACTATTCTTTCTTTTTATATATGCTGAATAATTGTCCATATTTATATAAATTTAAACGCGTTCGACGTGATCGTGACATGTATACAAAATTGTAACTCACCGAATTTTAACATGTGTCATCTTTAATTTAGATTATGACATGTTTTAATTTATGATGTATATTTAACAGAAATTTTCCTTCGAAAAATCATTTAACTCCTGAAAAAGCAAAACAATAAAAAAAGAAAATGGATTATTTAGAAGTATTTTTTTAAATTTTTTCTTCTAATTTTCTATTCTATGTTTGATTTTGTTATATTTATTTATATTTTGTGTCAAAGATTAATACCAAAATTTCAAACAATAGAAAATGAAAAAAATTTAATGTACGGTTAAAGAATTTTCAATGAAACAAGTATAAAAATATATTTATCTATTAATAATTTAAAATAATTTTACGTTATACATATGTTTTGATCACGCTAAATTTTTTGATCACGCTAAATTTTTTGTGCTATTATATTAACTTTTTTCAAGTTCTTATGTCTTATTTAATTTAATATGATGTTTTATGGTTACTAAAAAATTTTCTATTATTGGTTGAGTTGTATTTATTTAGATATAAATAATGTTTTTAATACAAAAAAAAGTTTTAAAATTTCCACTTTTAATTGAAAAAACTTATATAATGAAATCGAGGTAATAATAAATCTAATTATAAGAACATTTATTACATCACTTATCAATTTAGATTCTTAATATTATTGTTATATTTTTAACGTATAATATCCGTTCTAATCTAATGATCATATAATTTGGAAAACATCATCGTATATCTAATTGATGTATACGACATGGTTTTGGACCCACCTCTTAGGTCATTACGTCTAAAACTCTTACTCGGTATTTATAGAACAAGAAAAATCAAACAAAGGTCGATTAAAATGAGATAATAACAAAGGGAGTTCCATTACAAATCTTGTTGGTCTCTTTTTAAATGATAGACAAGATTGGTAACTAAAAAGTTTAGAAGGTTGCATTTGTGTTTGGACGATAACACTCATCTCTTATACATCTCCTCAATCACATGTGAACAAAAGTTATCAAGATTCAATGTATCCATTTCGACGTGAAAGAGATTGTAAGTTTTCTAACGATTACCTGGTTTGAAACTATTTCGACTCTTAACCCATAAAACACATTAGCTTATTTAATAAGAAAATGAAAGCTTCAATTTCTTAATATATATATATATATATATATATATATATATATAAAGTTCTATGGGTTTTCGATTCAAAACTAAATGGCAAATCCATGTTATTTATAAATTATTTAAGTCTTTTATGAGATAACCGATGTGGGACGTTTAAACACTAACATCTCTCACATTCAGGTATGACTATTTGATGTGTGGAGTTATTGTGGGACTACATCTACGGGGTGTCCAAACGATCGAAATATGCTCTAATACCATGTTAAATTTCATAGGTTTCCAATTCAAAACTAATTGGTAATGAATAGATTGGTCCATGTTATTTATATACTCCCTCTGTTCCATTTTATAAGTCTTTTTAGATTTTTTCTTGTTCCATTTTATGAATTTTCTACAATATCTATGTAAATCTTTAATGTTTTTACTTCAATAATAATTGAAAAGAGTTTTTTTTATTGGTTGAATTGTTTTTATCTAGATATAAATAATAATTTTTAGTATAAAAAGGTGAGATTCTTAATTTAGACTTATATCATGGGATTGCGGGAGTATTCCTACGATCGTTGATTTAGAACTTTAATAAGAGAATAAATTAAAAAAAAAAATCTTCCAAAGCTTAACTACTACAACATATTATGAAATCCTAAATAAATAATTGAAACTAGATGCCTCTCCGCGCAATGCGCGGATAAATTATCGTCGAAATATTAATAACATATTTTTATTTAATATAATTAGTGATTTTTTTTATGAGGATAAAATTATCGTCGAAATATTAGTAACATACTTTTAATTTGTCACTTACCATTTAGTAAGTCATTTATTTTAAATTAATTCCTAATTTCCTAATAAAAATTAAGTAATGAAATAAATACTCAATAGAAATTAAGTAAGGAAATTTTAAATCTTTTAAAATGATTTAAAAGGAGTTTTTCATGTCATAAATTATAACCAATCAATTTAGATTAGATTAGGTTGTCATGTCATAATTTTTGGCTAAAACTCATTATGAAGAGGACATGTGGCAAATTTACTTGTCAATTAATGTTTAGGGGATAATCGGTTTGTCATTATTCTTATTTTTATAAGGATAAATCGTTAATAAAATATTTAATAAAAATCGTTAATAATATATATATATATATATATATATATTCTACTATAACTGGTTTTAGATTTCAGTCTAATCAGAATAGTGGACAACTTTCGTATCATGATGCTAGCTAATATATTTATCGAAACGAACTTGAATAATGTTTTTAACGTTTCATATATATTCTCTTTTTACAATAACTATTGTTTTGATACGTTTATAACATATAAGATTTCTCATTAGTCGTAGTAAATTACATTGAAACACCTGGTAATGAAAAGAAAATACTATGTACGTACTACGTAGTATAACTTAATGTGGCAGAAGCATTCACTTTTTCATTTTCTTTGTTAAAAAAAAAATTGTGTTCAAATTGACATTGCTTTTAGGGTCATGAAGAAGGGAAACATTATCTCGAGGAAGTGATAATCGTGACTTGCTTAATTCAGATATTGTATTATTATTGAGTCTAAAATTTTTTATACTTTTAATTTCCGTTGTATTCTCTCATGCATCTCATAATTTAGGTCTATTTTATTTTCTTTATTTCAATTTATTAATTTGCATTAATGCCGGTTAACCAAATCAAAATATAATTTTAAAGTTCTTCGAAACCAAAACAATCTTTGCACATATGTTTTTCTTAATTTTAATATGGCATTATAAACTATAGTGCTGCGGGCTTTCATATGCTTAAAAATAAGAAGCAAATGCATGATGAATAATAAAGTAGTAAGTACAAGTAAAAACTTTACAAAGTTAGATTTCCAAATTAGGAGGCTGAAAACTTTTACAATCCAACAAATAATGATACGTCAGCAACCCTTTTTGTGATAAATCCCCTCTTAGTTATTCTTTTCAGAACGGCACAATTTATGGTGAGATGTTCTAAATTGAACGGCACAGATTAGTGAAAACAGTTGTAGACAAACATAATAACTAAAAAGCAAGAAATAGATTGTAGAAGTTCAAAAATATCGAAGTACTTTCTTCAAAACAAAAGAAAATACATGAAAAGTATAATGGTTACCAAAATTTAACGATGCATATTGGTGATATGTTTCACCCTATTAAAATTGTCTAGAAAGAGAAGAAAGATTAAAATCTAAAATCCAAGATCGTTGGCCTAGATCGGATGGGCGAGGAGATATCAACCTGCGCATAAAAGTAGAAGAGAAATTATAGTGAATAACTTATGTTCAACTACTAATTAAATCTCATATTCCAAAAATAAATTTTATCAATTTATCCTTTTTTGTTCACGAAAAACAGCATTTTTCTTATTGTAAAACTCTTCCTATATTATGTTTTTTTTTTAATTCTCACAAACATATTAATCATCCTCTTATAGTTATTCATTTAATCTTTTTCGTTGTAATTATTTATTTAATTCACCAAGTAGAATATGATTTTTGTTTGTACACTACAAACTATAAATGGCAAAGTGGGCCTGGAACATAAGCAAAACAACTGATTGCTTAGTGCATCACGATTTTAACCGATCATTTTATTAGTCTTTAAAGCATTACAATCTTTTTTACGTAAATAAGGGTAGAAATTTTTAGTTGCGCATAAAACATTATAAAAAATTGAAAATATCGGGCCGGTGCCAAATAACTTAAGCTTTTACACAAAAAATCAGAACAATTATTGTGAAACAAACTTTTTCTCTAGAACTTCATTTAAAGTGAAATATAAAGAGTATCTCAGTGACTAAAACTATAATTTTATAATATTATTATTAATTAGACTTTTATTACTTTCTATTTCATAAAAAATTCTAAGTTTTTAGTAAGAAAAAAATTTCCTCTACAACGAAAAAATCTTGAGGAGGTATTGGGTTCGAGCTACGTTGGAAGGGGTTGGCTCGTCAAATGCGAGTATCTTACCTAGTCTAATCCTTCCCTGGAAGGATTAGAGGTCCACGGACTTTGAACCACCTGGTCAGAAAAATTCATGTCAATTATGTAAAAAAAATTTCAGAGATAGCAAATATGATTCAAATGAAAACATGGTTAAAACGCTCATCTAGGGAGAAACATCAGAAGAAGCTCAGATATACAACAAAATATTCGAAAATAATAATAATCTTTTGACTAGATGACGTAATTAGCTTAAGAGGAATATAGAGTCACAAGTGAATATACAAAAAGATACATATAAGCATGTATTTATTGATTTCATATGTAGATAAATGTTATATATATAGAAATTAACTTAACTAAGTATAGTTTCGCAGCACATGTCTCCTTGTCGGGGCACATTGATATATTGATCAATAATGTATGAAGTATAAGCGACATTCATCCATTTTTATAATGCAGTAATAAACTATATGCTTATACTATGTATACTTAAAATAACCAGCAATACAAGAAAAACACTCATCCTTCGTTTTTAACATCTTTTAACTAATTTAAAATTTGTTTTCTTTCTGTAAAATTCTGAAACATTTTTTTTATTGGTTCGCTCAATATAGGTACAATTATAACAGAAATAATATAGGCACACTCTTCCACAACCAAATTTTGATTTGGATTTAGGACTATAATTACGAAATGAACTCGATTTAAGATAAGAAAACATGACTAATAAGTAGATTTTGTGGAAAGCAACTAATTTAAAGATTAGCAAATGATATGATGATAATATGACTAATAAAATACAAAGATTGTTTTAAAGCCTTAATGACAAGTCCAGGTGACTCATCTCCTGATCCTGATCAAGAACACTCTCCGGCACGCGGCGACGGGAGAAGTCCCTCGAGCCGCCGGTGCTTTCAACAAATCCTTCATAGCCACGGCCATAAATCTCAAACCTGCCGGAGAATGCATAAGGCTGATCGGAGTCAAGGGCGGCTGATGATCTAAAGAGTTCTCGGCTCTTCTTGGCTAAAGTTCTTTCAAGCTTATGAGCGTTTTGATGGCCACCAAGAGCTTGAGAGCTGTAAAACTTTCTTTGACAATAGTTACATGAGAAGACCCTAGGCTGCTCCAAACATGATGATGAGTTAATGGTGGAAGAAGAAGAAGAGGAAGACATTGAAGAAGGGTCAAGAACAAGATCTAGGTTTAGTTGGTGGTTCTTGTAACTTGGTAGGCTTAGACGTAGAGATGTGTTTGGCTGGAAGTCCATACCTCACTGTTTAGGAAGAGAGAAAGAGGGAGAGAGTGTGTGATAGTTAGAGAGAGAGAGAGAGAGAGAGAGGTCAGAGAAATGTGAAGATAGAAGTATGTTTGAACGAATTGGGTTTGAGGGGCATTGTATTTAAGGTGTAAAGGTGCGTAGGTTTGCTCAAAACTCATGTTGTGTGCAACTTCGACTGTACAGTATGGAGAGAGAGAGAGAGAGAGAGACGAGACATGGAAACTAAAAGAATCAGTGGGGATCCGAGTGTTGTCGCCTCCATTAATGGCACCCGTTGAACCCTTTGTCGGTCCATCTAATATTATTTTCCTCCGACCTTTATATATTTCAATGCATTATATTTTACTGTATCATATTTTTTTTTATAATTTTATTATATCTAATGTTATTGTTTTTGAGTGTTGTAACACCTTAAAAAATGATGTCCCATGTGGTAGTTGATAAATCCAGACACATGCATAAAATATCAGTTTTAATTCGAGCATTATAGTTAACTAGACCGATATCCACATATACGCACACGTTCTTTTACTAAAATAATTACTAACATGGATAAAAATGTATGAGTGTTAAATTTTTACCTAAACCGAACATTATCACTTTTTGGAGGCGATACAAAAATACATTACCAACTAAAATGCTCACGAATCCATCTTAGCAAAGATTGAATGAATTATTTACCGTTTTCATTGTCGATTTCCAGCAAAATATAGTAAATTTTTATTTTTACAAAGAAAAATATATACAAAAATATATATTTGAGTTGACTAAAAAACAAAAATATATACTTATGATAATAACTTACAATTAACCTATCATTAAACACTTAACAATTTTATGATTAAATCAAAACTACAAAAAATAAAATTTTAAAAGTTATTTAAATAAATAGGTGGACACTTGTCCACTTTTTGTGTGATGAAATGACACTCTCATGGAGACCAGTTGACCACAAATCATATATATGATTTACACTTTAGAAAAAAGTTGTATAGCCACGTTTTAGCCACGAAAAAACGTGGTTATAGGATCGTAACTTTTTTTCGTGGCAAAATCATTCGTATAGCCACAATTAGCCACGAAAAAAAAATTTACGATTCTATAGCCACGGTTTTGTCACGAAATCTTTCGTGGCTATAACACTTTTTTTTACAAGGATTATCCCTCTCTAATTGGAATTAATTAATACCACACATTTGCATTACTTTGAACGTGTGACATATTCAATCGTTAGCATTTTCCAGTCATACAGAATTTCCTCATAATCAAGAAATTTGTTGGTGTTCAACTTAATTTATACCCAAAATACTATGAGATAAAGATGATCATATGAATAGGATTAGTCTATCAATATGACTTTAATTAAGTAATCGTTTAAGACGATGTCATCTTCAAAATGAATGATCAAAAATGTTTATCTAAAATAGTTTGATAATGGAATAAATCCATCCATATGTGGTCATGAACTTAATAGTTTTATCTAAAAACTTTGACTATGGAAAAATAAACCCGTTTACATTAATTTTTCTATAACTTGCAAGGTAATAAATTAATTTATTATTTTCGTAAATTTATATGGATGATATGGAAATAAAAATTATATCATCCTCCTAAATATGATAAATCGGTAATGTAATTTAAAAATTTGTATGCAAAGGTTATATAAGAGTATAGCGTTTGAATTTCCGAATGTTATAATTACGTATAATTGGTAGTAAAATAAAATGCAATTGAAAGATGGTGTAGTCAAATAAGTAAATAGATATATATAGTTTCTTTTCTCTCTCTCGCTCTCCGACGAAAAGCAAAAACCTAAATCGCAATCTGTGTCTTCTCCGGCGTCGGTAGCTTCCTCGCCGGCGCCGGTGGTCTTTCTTCCCTCTACCTTGGTTTTCCTTAGCTCCCTTGTAATATCTTCTCTTCTCTTCCCGATATGCTCGAATCTCTGGCTCTCCGTCGGGCCATAGCTCGCTGGATCTGGCTGCAGTAGATCTGGCCACTGTGGTTTCGTCGTAGTTCTTGGAGTGACGGCGAGGTTACTACGGGGATTTGTTGCAAGTTTTGGAGTCGGCGTTTAAGGTTGGTAAGGATTAGAAATTTTCGGATCTCAGATCTTCTTCCCTTCCTCTTAGCTGGTGGCACGAGGCTACAAGAACCTCTCTCCTCTCTTAGATCTGGTTTGTGTGCTTTCCCCTCTTTATCTTTGGGACTTCGATTTGGATTGGTGATCTGGTCCTTGGTTTCCTCCCATTGTCTTGGCGTCTTGACTATGGGGTTAGCCAAATTGACTAATCTCATGAAGGGTCCTTGGTCCTTCCTGGTCTGAGGCTCGCACGGAGGAACGAGCTTGTCGTGTGTCAGGTATGTGCCCTCCGGTTGTCGTGCTCTAGTTTCTGTTCTCCTCTGCGCATTTCTCGGCCATCCCTCCGGCTTTGCTTGGGTCATGTGGAGTTGCTCTGTTTCTAGCCCCTTCTCTGGTCTCTCGTTGTCTTGTCGGCTCTAAGGTTTTCAGCCGGAAGTGCTTCGACGTCGTTCCGGTTAGAGCTCTTTTTTCAGGTTTGGTTGACCCTTCGCTACAGGTTTGACCTCGCTTGGAGGAAGAAGAACTGTCCTCTGGTTCTCAGAGGCAGGGCGTATATGGTGAGTCTCTATCTCAGGTTGAGTCATGGAGGTGTTGACTTGTCATGTAGCGATGCGTTTTCGAGTTCTCCATCCTAGTGTCATTGTCGTCCGCTTGGTTCGCCTTCGACAGGAGCTGCTCGTTTTCTTCTTTGCAGGAGCTCGATAAATTCTTTGGAGTTGTGGCCACCGTCTATAACCCATCATTTGCGTCTTAAGGTTTTTTCAGGTGGTTTCAAGTCTGGTGCGATAGTGTTTCTCCGGACTTCACCAGTAAAGAGGAAGCTTCGGTCTGTGCTCTTTTCTCGCCGCCGACACGGTCTATGCCCTTCTCTCGCCGCCGCGACAACTTACTCTTGATGGGTACGGAAAGGAGTCTCTTGGTCTTAGGTCTCGGCCTCTCTGGTATGCCTTTTGACGATGTTATGTTGCGTAATGTCACGTTGCTAAGCCCAAAACCTCTCCGGATCCGCCCATTTTGGTGTTGGTTTTCGTTTTCGTTTTTGTACTTAGCAATATCTGTTCAGTTCCGTAATGTCTGTAATAACACTCTAATTTGTTCTTTCTTTATTCAATTGAAAATCTTTTAACCAAAAAAAAAAAATGGTGTAGTCAAGTGTTCTAAAATCTTTCAGATTTAAGTTCAACTTCAGTTATTTGTGTTACCCCACGTCATAGAGACTGATTTTAGGTTCGAGTCTTCTCACTCGGTCGTGCAAAAAGAATCAATTAATAAAACTAAAAGAAAATTAGATTAACAAAAAGAATAAAAAGAAAAAAAAATGTAAAAAAGGGCTTTATAGTCTACGCAAAAAAAAAAAGATGAATAGGGTTTCAATCAAAATAGCTGTTAGGTTCATTAAATAAATTATGGAAAATGAAAGACATAAGATGAATCTCTCTTATCAAATTTCCAGTAATGGCAATGAACACTTAACGTGATAAAGCTTTTTGACTCAGCTTAAACATGTAATATGATGTTAACTCCCAATTAAATGAAATCATCGCCCACCGTACGATCAATCTCTACATCCAACGGTTCATAAGGAGTTCGTACCAGATAAGATGTGGACTGCGCCACAGTGAACCCACTTTAGATATATCACGTTATGCCTCTCGTGAGTTTATAATCGCAGAAGTCATTTCAGTTTGAATTGTTCCAATTAATTTTTTTTTATTACTTTCGATCAATGAAGACACATCAATGTCATGTGTACATATGTTTCGTAATTAAGACTTTTGTCGTTTAAAGATATAGAGAGGTTACGTTTTTGTACTAATCTCTCATGCTTGTTTCGCTTTCTTTAATTAACTTCTTTTGTGATTGATTTTGAAATTTATGTTACTTTGCTTACCGGCCAAGTGAAATCGATTGGCCAATTATTTACTCCGAAACAGCTGATAACCATAAACACCTTATGCTCCAATGTCGTATATTTTTGATTGTCATGTGCAACTAAAACAAAATGGATTGTTTGAAAAAATGGATAATATTATCTGTATAGTAGTTTTAAAAGAAACAAAATATATAGCATACTCTTGTCCAGGACCGTAGAACTTTAGTTTGGGATCAACTGGTGAATATTTATATTAACCGTAACGGTCCCAGGTTTATGATTGGAGATTTTAATGAAATAATCAACAACGACGAGAAACAGGGGGACGAAATCACCCGAAATCCTCTTTCCTTTCGTTCCGCCCAAATGATAAGAGATTGTGGCATGTTAGAATTTCCTTACTTTGGGAACCATATGTCCTGGGTAGGAAATAGAGGTAACAATCGTACAAGTGTACGATGCCGCCTAGACCAAGCTCTAGGTAATGAAGATTGACAAGATAAATTCTTGCATTCTAATGTCCAGTACCTTAGGATGTGGGGATCCGATCATAGACCGATCATCACGAATCATTTTGGTCCGCCCATTACTTATGCGGAAGTCGTTTCGCTTTGATAAGCGACTACTGAAAAAGAAGGCTTTGAGGAGATTGTCAGAGAATGTTGGGGAGGGATGCCACAAGCTATGGATATACGGGCAACAATTAGTGTGTGCAGGAAGACCATTGTCTCCTGGAGCCAAAATGTTTGGCGAGTCGCGGAGCATAGTCTAGATGAGCTTAAGGAGAGAGTGGATGCGCTCCACGCCTCTGATGAGGCTACTCATGACGAGATACTGGCGGCTACAACCGAGCTTCACGATGCATTGAAGGAGGAGGAGATTTTTGGCGACAGAAGAGTAGAGCTCTTTGGCTTCGTGAAGGGGACCAGAATACTAGTTATTTTCATGCGACGATGAAGCAGAGGAGGGCGAGGAATAGGATTGCCCGCCTGCAAAATGACGAGGGAGTCATCACCGACTAGGAGGAGGGCATTGTGGCCATTGCTACAAAATATTTTTGGGATTTGTTCCAAAATTTTGGAGACCTACACCTTGACGAGGTTGTAAACCTTGTTCCCAGCAAGATTATTCCAGCTATGAACGTAGAGCTTACTCGGCCAATCACGGAGGAGGAGGTACGTAAAGCTTTTTTTGCTATGCATCCGGAGAAAGCTCCGGATCCTGATGGGATGACAGCGTTGTTTTATCAACATTTTTGGGGTGTTGTGAAACAAGATATTATGTTTCTAGTCAATAAATTCTTGTTGGAGGGGACCGTTGTGTATGGCTTGAACGAGACAAATATATGTCTCATTCCTAAGAAGGAGAGTCCTCAGGCTATGACGGAGTTTCGACCTATTAGTCTTTGCAATGTGTGCTACAAGATAATGTCCAAGTAATTGTATCAACGATTGAAGCATTTTTTGTCCAGTCTTATCTCAGAGACCTAGTCAGCCTTTGTTCCTGGGAGATTAATTACTGACAACATTTTGGTAGCGCAAGAGTTGTTTCATGGCCTACGTACAAACCCTGCTGGGAAATCTGAGCGACTGGCTATTAAGACTGACATGAGTAAAGCCTATGACTAGGTGGAGTGAGACTTTGTTGAGGCAGTGATGAGGAAGATGGGACTTGCGGAACAGTGGATATGATGGATAATACTATGTATCAGATCTGTGTCATATCGTATCTTGGTCGTCTAAATGGTTATTGAAGAGGGGGGGGGGTAAGGAGATCTTGATTAAGACGGTTGCCCTCGCTCTGCCGACGTATGTTATGTCTAGTTTTCTTCTACCCCTGGACACTTGTGAAAAGATTACGAGTGCGATTGCGCGATACTGGTGGAGCACCGACCCTCCTCGCGGAGGAATTCATTGGGCNGTCGATGTGACATGCGGCAGCAGTGTACGGAGTGGGGGGGGGGGGGGGGGGGCTTGGGTTTCGTACTCTCAATGAGTTCAACTTAGCTCTTTTGACCAAACAACTCTGGCGTCTTCTCCGTTTTCTGCAATCTCTCTTGGCGAGGGTGCTCAAAGGCAGGTATTTTAAGTATACATCACCATTAAAGGCGTCTGATCCAGATACTCCCTCGTATGGGTGGTGAAGTATTATGGCGTCAAAGGATTTGCTTCTTAATGGGCTCCAGAAGAAGATTTTCTCTGGTTTTACCACCAGAGTATGGGAGGATCCATGGATCTCGACGAGACCAGCGCGGCCAGCAAGGGCGCGAGTTCGTGTGGTACATCCATTGATGGTACCGAGCGATTTCATTGATCGGGTGACTAAGCAGTGGGATATTCAAAAATTAGAGCAATTTATGGAGCCAAGTGACATTCCTCTTATTTGGAGTCTCCCTATTGCACAATTCTTTGGTGTTGATAATTATTGTTGGCAATACATTAAGTCTGGTCAGTACTCAGTAAAATCTGGTTACATGGTGGCGAGAAAGATGGCTAGAGAGGTGGGGGAGAGAGTAGCTATGGACCGAGCCTCAATGCATTGAAAAGATTTGTATGGAAGGTTGATGCTCCGCACAAATTTCGTCATCTTATGTGGCAAGTTGTGGCGGGTTATGTAGCGGTCACTTATAATTTAGTGGCTCGGGGAATGGATTTTGTGGACCTTTGTCCATGGTGTGGCGCTTCGGAGGAATCTGTCCTCCTTGCTTTTTTCCTGTGTCCTCAAGCTCTCCAAGTATGGGCTTTGTTTCCCTCTTTCAAGGTGCCAGAGGCCTTCCTTAGTCTGAGTGTCTACAGTTGCATGGCTCAGTTATTGTGGAGTGATGAGCGTCAGGAGGGATATGATTCCTATCCGTGGATTCTTTGGTTCCTTTAGAAGGCCAAAAACGTGAAACTTTTCCAGGGTATTGTCAAAACTGGCCCATATATTATTAGTCGCACCACTTCTGAATGGCGGGCTTGGATGGCGGCGCAGGAAGATGGTTAGCAGGTTGCTCTAGATAATGAAGTACAAGAGCCGCAAGCCATATGCTTGCAGAGTATCTGTTTAGTGGATGGGTCCTGGAAAATGACGGATATTCACAGTGGGATAGGCTGGATGTTGTTTGACGCATATGGGGTTTGCATATGGATAGGGAGTTGCAATCAGTTTTAGTGATTATCGGCTCTCCATTCGGAGCTTGAAGCGCTTATCTGGGCTATGCAGTGTTTGGCGGGGCAGATAGAGGTCGAGGAGTTTAGTACTGATAGTCAAGATGTCATCCAAATGCTAGCGAGTCCTGATGATTGGCCATATTTCGCGACAGAGCTTCAAGAGTTTGAGAGGGTGAGGAGCGCTTTTCACTATTTCAAGTTATCGTATGTTCCACGAGTTTTAAACTCTCAGGCGGATCTTTTAGTACATTTAGCTAGACAGCGTAACGTTCTTTTTTCTTTTGTTGGTTGTTCT
Organism: Anastatica hierochuntica; assembly: GCA_900406275.1. Lineage (NCBI taxonomy): Eukaryota > Viridiplantae > Streptophyta > Magnoliopsida > Brassicales > Brassicaceae > Anastatica > Anastatica hierochuntica. The sequence goes on along the minus strand of OVAN01007781.1, from coordinate 4,780 downwards.
ATTTCGGTGTGGCTTGCTGCACCACCTCAAGTTTGAGTAATAGAATAACCTTTTGGTGTATAAAAAAACATATAGCATATTCGAATATTACATATTGCATGTTTTAAGAAAAAGGCATAAAATGAAATCTACATACAATAATACTGTTGAACTGGTACTTCGGATATTGGCCGCCTAGTAACAAGAGAAGAAGAGGGCCGAGATTGGTTGGGATGTATCACAAACAAAGAAATGAGAAAGATGATTTTAGAAAGTTTGTTACAGAGTTTCTTATATACTCAACCACACATCGGTTGCCACATAAGTTTAATGTAACTATATTCATTTCTAATATGTACATTTTATTACGCCCCATCCTCAGGCCTTTATTCCTTTGAATCCTTGAGAAGGTAAAGGTTTGAAATTGATAATCTAGACAAAAGAGAATGGAACACTGCAGGAGACAACCCTTTTGTGAGTATATAGCCAAGTTATGTGCAGAAATCACATGCATTGTATTAAAAAAAGAACAGCCTTGAGTTGATCCTTTGTCGTGTGACAATCGATTTCAACATATTTTGTTCTTTCGTGAAAGATTGGGTTAGTAGCAATGTATGGATAATTTACTATCATAGAAGAATTTAGCATGAAGTGTAACCTGAACCTTGAAAGCTGTAAGAAGCTGATGAATCCATATAAGCTCACATGTAGTGTTAGCTAATCTTCTATACTCTGCTTCAACACTACTTCTGCTAACTACTTGTTGCTTCTTTGATTTCCAGATAATCAAAGAGTATGTAATAAAAACAGTGTATCCAGAAATTGATCTTCGAGAGTCAGGACAAACAACCCAATCAACGTATGCAAAGGCACTCATAGACAAGTTTGAAGATGAAGAGAGAAACATACCTTTATGAGGATTACCTTTGAGATATTTCACAATCTTGTGAGCTGATTGTAAGTGAACATCAGTTAACTTTGAAAGGAATTTACTAAGTTTATTGACAACATAAGTGATTTATGCTCTCGTTATGGTCAAATACAATAACCTTCCTATCAACTCCCAATGCTCTGTGAAGTTTACCAAATCAACACCATCATTGATACTAAATTGTACTGTATGATCTATAGGTGTGGAATTTGGTTTGGATCATAGAAGACATGCATCTTGAAGGAGAGACAATGCATACTTTCTCTGAGAACCTGGAATACGTTTGGCAGATTTGGCTATCTCCAAACCCAGAAAGGAATAGTTGGACCTAGATCTTTGATCTTGAGATAGTTATGTAGATAGTTCTTCAAAACAGTAACAACTTCATCATCATTTCTTGAGATGAGAATATCATCTACATAAACTAACACTGCTATGAAAAAAATCTAGTAGCTTAACAAATAGAGTGTTGTCTGCATAAGCCTGATCAAATCCATCAACAAACAAAACCTTAGAGAAAGTATATTACCATTGTTTGTTGGTTTGCTTCAAATCGTATATTGACTTATTCAATTTGAAAATAGGATTTGGAGGTAAAACAACTCCTGAAGGTGTTGTGTATCAAAGAGGTAGACTCATATATATTTCTTCACTCAAAGCGCCATGATGAAACGCATTTGTAACATCCATTTGAGAGAAACTCCAACTATGAACTGCAGCAAGCTTGAGCACCAATTTGACAGTCACTAGCTTTGCAACAGGTGAAAAGTCTCAATATAATTCGCTCCAGGTTGTTGTATGTAACCTTTGGCGAAAAGCCTAGTCTTGTACCTCTTTACTGTTCTATCAGCATGATGTTTTATCTCATACACCCATCTATTGCCAATGAAATTCTTCCAATCTAGTAAATAAATAAACTATATCTTATGTGTGTGTATCCTCAAAAGTAACCAACTCAAAGTCTATGGCCTCATTCCAAAATTTAGATTTCATGGCCTCATAGAAAGTTTTTGGCTATGTGTTTGAGGTAAAGGAAATGATAATGTATTTCTAATGAGGGGCTATATGGTCATAAGAAAGAACAGAGGCTAGTGTATGTGGTGTTGTATGGGAAGGTTTATAAAAGTCTTTTGTTTGGTTAAGGTAACAATGATACTCAGTCAACTATTTTGAAGTCTTAGTCTGACGCTTAGGTCTAACCTAATTTCCAGTTACCAAACCAGTTTCTCTTTGTGTTTCCGTGATGATGGGAATGGTGTTAAGAAAATGGGATTCTAATGGAAAAATGCATGTGGAGAACTGATTGTAGGTTGTGAACTAAATGCAGGGGAACTAGATGATGCCGATGCATGTATATGAGATTAAGGCGATGCAGATGTAGAAGAAGCATGTATTGCTGAATCAGATAAAGTTATATAAACATGCTTGGATGCAAAATGAATGTAGGCAGAAGTAAGCAACAAAGACGAATGAAGAAACCAAAATCAAAACTTGTACTTTCTTTAGCAAATGGAAAACTCTTTTCATGAAAAACTACATCCCTGAAAATAGAAATCATATTTAGTTTCTAAGTCTAAGATTTTGTAACCCTTGTAACCAACCGAATAACCAATGAAAACATAAGCTATAACTCTAGGTGTAAACTTATTTTTAAACTTTGGATAAGTAGAAACATAGCATAGCAACCAAAAGCTCAAATATAAATATAATCTGGTGGTTTTTGTTTTAAAATTTTGTAAGGAGTTTTGTTTTGTAAAACATGAGATTGCATTTTGTTAATGAGAAATGTTGCGGTAGATACACAATATGTCCAATAAACTATAGAAATATTTAACTGAAACAAAAGAGATCTTGCAACATTCAACAGATGTTGATGTCTGCGTTCTACTACATAATTTTGTTGAGGTCTATCAACACAAGAAAAGTAATGAAAAATGACATTTTGTTTTAAAAAATCAAAGAAGTATAACTCAGGAGCATTGTCAAATCTTATGACTTTGATTATCTTTTTGTATTGAGTTTCTATGAAAGTAACAAAGCTTGGAAAAATGGTTTGAACTTCACTTTAAGTTCTAGAAAATAGACCCATGTTATTATAGAAGAATCATCAACAATTATAAGAAAATATTTGAAACCATCAATAGATTCAACATCAAATTATCCCTAAATATCTGTATGAACTAAATCAAATTGTTCTTTAACAAAATTATTTTGTGGCACAAAAGACAATCTTTTATGTTTTGCTAAATGACAAATTGAACAAGGTACACCATTTTTCAGTTTGTTTTTAGGCAAAGAAAGAACATGTTGTAAAACAGGAAGCTTGGCTAGAGATAGATGAACAAGACGATGATGCAAAATTTTCCATCAGTAACGATGGATGCACATAAAGCTTGAGAAGAAACAAATGCAGGAACAGATTCAGGGACAAATGCATGAACAAATGCAGGAACGAATGTGTCTAATATGTAAAGTTTACTACGAAAATTTTCTCTACCAATCATCCATGCTTGAGAAAGGTTCTAAAGCACACAAAAACCAGGGCAAAAATGTGCAGATGCAACACTTTGAGCTACCAATGTACATACACTTATCAAACTAAATCTGAAAGATAGAACATATATAACATCATATAAACCCAAAACATAAGATAAATGCACAGTTCCTATATGAGTTATATATGCCCTAGCACCATTTGGTAAAGCAATTGTGGTTTGATTTATTGGTTTAGTCTCTAGAAACAAAGCTAGATCTGAGCACATTTAACTTGTGGCTCCACTATCAATTATCTAAGCACCAGAGGGCAAAATAGAATATAAAGCAGATAGGCATTGGTGTTGAAAAGTAAGGCGGTTATATTTGAATCTTAAGCTAGAAGAAGGAAAAGGAAATGTACCAGCGGATGATTGAGAAGCCATGAAGCCTTTAGTAGTGATTGAGGATGAACTTGGAATTGATGAATCCTTTTGGCACACTTGAGTACTAATTTGATTAATCATGTGTTTTTCACCAGAGGAAGAAGATGGATCCATGGAATTTTGATTTTCTTGCTGCACAACTTGAAAATTATTGAAATCAGTTTGATTCTCACTCATGATATTAACCATTATATTCTCCTTTTGATTAAAGGATTTATGAACAAGTTGGAAAGATCTTGGAGAAGAAGAGAAATTCTTCTGAGTAAATTGTGGTTGCTAAGAAGATCTCATCCCATTACCATTTGCCAATGGTTGAGGATGTCCTTTGAAACCATAATTATTATGAGGTCTTTGATTATATGCAAAAGGTAGCTTGTATCCAGGAGGATATCTGTTGGGGTCAAAAACTGTCCCGACGAAATCGATGCATGAAAAGGATTATGGGAACGATGCTTCCTCTTTCGGACACAAGAATAGCAAAGGAATCCCGAGGCTCCGAGATTCTCGTCATTTAGGCTATCCCTTCTCGACCAGGTTCCGAAGCCTCGCATATAGTCGATCATGGTCAATCTCCACAACTATTCTATCCGTCCGCAAGAAACTAGAGCGTGCGAGTGCTAGAGCTAGCATCGATGGCTATCGGATAACTCTCGTAAGGCCACATGAAACAACCTTCGGAGCGATACGAAACCACCAAAAGCATTGGGGAACCGCGTCGCTTTGGAGAAATGTCTANACCTACGAACGAGTCTTGAAACTGATTGACGACTGAACTAGAGGCCGATCTAGACGTTGATTGGAACCAAGACCGGAGGTCCGTCTTGGCGCCAAGAAAAAGTGTTTGTCTTGGCGCCAATTGGCACTAAGACGCGGATAACATTCAGCTGTAATCCGTTGACTGAACCACGTCCTTTCCGATCGTCATTTCCTTTGAATTGTCACTTGATCGTCT
>OVAN01007780.1:0-19149 GCA_900406275.1 Anastatica hierochuntica | reverse complement strand
AAACATCTTTTGTCAAATTTTAGATATGTCCAATTTTAAGAAATCGAACATTGTTGTAACTAATTTTTAGGTTCAAAAATGGTTTGAACTGAGTTTATTTGGTTTTGATTTTTCGAATTAATATCGAACAAAAACTGAATCGTTAAGTGTTTCAATTCTCATTCGATTATATTTTTATAAAGAATAAAAGAAATAGAACCGAATAATAGTTATTTTTTTTTTGGTTCAAAAATAATTTGAATTGAATTAAACATAAGAACTTTTGTATCGTTTGGTCTGATTTTTTGGATTATAACTAAATTAAAACTGAACCATTTAGTGTTTCAGTTCTCAATTGATTTTCAACTAAAATTTTTAAAATTTAGCAATATGAATACTATTTCAAAAAGTTGGTCTATAGACACACATTTATAGTACTTCCATTTCAATTTTTTAAATTGTACAAAAACGATCAATTAATATTATTTCATTTACCATTCATGTCTTAAATTGCATAATTTATCAAAACATACATAATCTTCGTATTACTTTGTTTACCCAAACTTTTTAAACATAAAATGTTTAAATGAATCACTTTAAAAATATTGTAATATTAACTACCATAATTTTTTAATTACATATTTGTACACCTTTATTACTTAGATAAAGGAGGATCAGGCCTTAGCCCTAGAATTAACATTGCTACCCATGAGTAAAAACTTATGTTAACATCCCTACTATTCTCATATGATGGAACTTGACTTCTACAGTACGCCTGAAAAGTATAATGTCTGAATCCATCTACACAAATTTGAACATCACTCTGTTCATTTGAAGAATACACCCGACAGAGGCATATTATGAGATACTATTTTCATGGACAAGGGTGTGGAGCATGCGACAAAAGAGATATTTGAAGAAGACGATAAAAGATGCAGATGAATGGAAAGGCACCAAACAGGCATTAAAATTCCCCACCGCGAAGTGTAAAGTTGATGTAGTTGTGGCTCAAGGAAGGTGCTCAAAGTCTAGACTAAAACTTCTCTAATGCTTCTAAATATTACACATACACATACTGCATGGTCATCTAACAAAAAAATCTTATACCTCATCTTCTACAATGCTGAAGAAACTTTTGTAAAGCTCATCCTCATTGAAGATAAGTGAGGTGGAAGACAAAGCTATCAGTCAAATGCAGCTGGAAACAACAGAACATGGCATGGAGAAACACAAATCTTTTCACAGATATGCGTTTAGATAGCTGATGAAACTCTTACTTTTTAACAAGTTATTGTAGAGTTAGACAAAATCCAGAAGAAAAGCCTCATCTCTAGCTAATAAACTTGGAAATTACCAACTAATCAGTCATTAGAGGGGCAAAACAAAGTTATTAAAAAAGCAAATTAACCCCAACTGTTTCTCTGAAACTAGTAGCCATTGGTGGGAACAGCTTCCATGTACTGCTTCTCCACAACCTCCATCACTGTGTCTGCAATTCCACTTGCATACACACAAGAACCTTCACAAATCTACACCAAATCAAATTCATAAAGTACACGTTAATGGAGTTTGATAAAAAGAGGAGCAATGGATAGATTAAAACATTACAAACATTACCAATTACCTTAGTGTTGAACAAGAAGCTGTAGTGTTCACCTATCTGTCCTCCTGCAACATGGTGAAGATCGAGCTGAAGCTGATCGAGAACTTTCGTAGCGAACAACAAACAGTTAATCTTCTTCTTCTGGACAAGCTTGATGGTTACTTCGTCATCGATTATGCGTACATCTACCTCAGTGACCTTTGATTTCCTCTTGAGCCAAGAACATCTCAGTGAGTTGTTGTTGTTGTTCTTGTTGAAGCAAGACTGGTCTACTTCGCTCTTTGGTCTGTAATTCACAGTGTCTTCTTCTTCTTCTTGATCTTCTTCTCCACCAGTTCTAGCTCTCTTCTTGCTCCTGAATTTCCCAAGTCTCTTCTTTTCTACAAGCATTTTAAACTCCTCTATTGTCCTTAACAGTTCTTTGATATAATCGATAGCCTCTCCAACAATTGAAGCTCTATCAATCTACAGAAGCCAAGCAAAAGCAACAAAGTCTCAAAAACACATGACCAATATCAACAGAAGCAATGTATAGTCAAGTAAGCAAAGTAAAAACCTTAGTGGGATTTGGAATGAGACTCTTTAGGTCCAAGAAACGATCATTAAAGTGAACTCTTCTTTCACGTTCTGTAGGGAAAGTCCTGGACTTTCTTGATCCTCTTCCTTTACGGGTAACTCCATTGTTAAACTCGAGAATCCCACTGTCGAATACGTCATTATTGATGTTGTTGTCACCTCCTTCGTAATACATCATATTAACTCCTCCATTTGCAGCATCCATATGAATCTGGTCTTCGACTCCAAGTAGGCAAGAGGCGTTTCTGAGCTGGTTCTGGTCTCGAGGCTGCATAGGGAAATTAAGATGGAAGAGAGGGTCGTACATGACAGCAGCAGCAGAAGAAGAAGACATGATGTCAGAGAATGAGATTGATGAGTTAGGAAGCATAGAAGAAGGAGTAGGCAATGAGGATCTAGGCAAGTGTAAGAGACTAAGCAAATCAGGAGTTGTTGCAGAGTTAGGACCCAAGTTGACGAAATCTTGATACCCATTATGACCCATTTGGTTAATCAGATTCATGTTGTTGTTGTTAAGGAATTGATCACAAGGTGGAGGAGGAGGAGGATTGATGTGAAATTGCAGAGGAGTTGAAGAAGCTTGAGGACAGTCTTGTGGGCTGAGATGGAACTCAGAGAGCTCTTCAATTTCAACACTGCAGTTGCTGTTGCTTGTGCTTCCGGCAACAAGAACTTGCGGCGGCGGCGGTGGTGGTGGTTGAGAGAAACCACTCTCCACCGTAGCTTCAGCCGGAGTGTTGGGGTCGAAACAACCCATCTCCTCGTAAATGCTTCCTCTTTCTTCTGCGTTTGTAACAAAAAACAAAAAACACTAAATGGAATCTTCCAAAAGCAAAGAAAGGAAGCTACTTTTAGACCCCAAAAACAAAAAGAAAAAAAGTTCAGTGACCTTCCATGAAGATGATTCAATGGCTGTTGATGATTCGTTTTTAAAACCTGCAAATCAACAGGTGACACTTAACCATTTTAAAAATAGATTAAATTTTTTTCTGAAATTCGAAACCTAATCTCTAACAAGTTCGTTCTTTTACAATCTTAGAAAAAACCCAGTTTTTAGATTCTCTCAAGGAGGAAAGATTGCAAAAGTTTAGCAAATGAATTTTAGGGGTTTGAGTTTAACCATAAAAGAAAGAATTAATCGACATTAAAGAAAAGAGTTAGAGAGAAATAAGAGAGAAGAGTCGTCGGAGCTGGAAATTTTCAAACCTCGCGACGCAGAGATTAGTACAGAGGAGTCTGTCTCTCTTCTTCTCTGTGTTTCAAATAAAGGGACATTTGCAGACAAACAAGAAACCGTAGAATAAAGGGTAATAAAACAAAAGTATGAGAAAAGTTTTTTTTTCTTTGTTAATCTTATTATATAAAGTCGAATGTTCGTTTTGATCAANATAAAAAAAAAAAAAAAAAAAAAGTCGAATGTTCGTCAAATTATAATTCATGATCGGATTACTGACATATGTCATATTTAAAATTTCTACTTTCGTGTAAATTTTTTTTCTATTTTACATAAACAAGTTCATTTTCTATTTTCATTAAACATTAAAAGTTAAATATTAAATATTTTATTTCTATTAAAACATTCATATTAATTATTATATATGCAAAATTATAATATTTAATATTTAAATTTGTTATATTTAATTGTGATACTAAAAATTTTAAATTACTTTGGATGATATTGGTTGTTGTTTATGATTTTTCGTTAACTAACAATGGTTTTAATCTACCTTTTGAATATATCAGTTACAGTTACGTGAATTTCAATTTTAAAACCTAAAATGATAATGATATTTTTATATTTAATTTATCGTGTATCAAACGGGACATTGTCTAGTTAGAATATAAAGTTAAATCACTGGATTGGAAAAAAAAAAATATATATATATATATATATATATATTTATTTATTGGTGTTTTTCGTCTAGGGAAAAGTAAAAAAAATGTATATAACCTACATTTGAAAAATAAATCTTGGGAAACTTTTTCTAAATTGCATAATAGTTTAACAGGTATTTAATATCAGCAAGTTGTTGAAAATGAAAATAGCATTACGATTATTATTGTTTTACCTTAAAGAAGTTGGCTTTTTAAAAATAAATAATATGTAAATATTGTTGTTATTTTTTGGGTTGTTTTAGTTGGAACATGTGATTTCACAGTGTGGCAAGGTTGGTTACAAGGAGTGATGTAGATGGGGGTCCTTTCTGAATCTCTATACTCAACAACATATGCAAAAGTTTGATTTAGATTGTAACACATCAACGTTAACACAAACAACTATATTAAAAAAAAATATTATCATAAAATGCAAAAAATGTATGTGCCTTCATTATAATATATTTAGTTTTTTAAGTTAACTGTTTTTGAAGAGAATCAAATAACACCAACAAAATATAATTTTAATTTGGATTTTAGGTTTATATTGGTAAGAAGAATATTAGAAGTTTCATGTTGCGGTTGGGTCATGCGATATATGTTTATAGCAAAGAGAGTGAGGTTGTTTGAAACAAATGAAGAGTAGGTCCCACATCCATATTTATTTTGAGTTTTGTTAAAGAATTGCTTTTGAGTAAACTCGTAATTTCACTGTTAGACCACCTTTAACGGTGGCTCTTAACACAAGTTCTTAAGTTTTTTTTATAATTTAAAAATGGGTGGGTTCGAGAAATAAAATAAAAACCAATTCTAAAGTAATTAAAATAAGGATCGAGTTTTGTAGATTTTTTCTACTGTTCGCAGGCCCCACCGACACGTGGCGGCCTGCGATTGGTACTTTTATTTAATTTTTTTTTTAAACGAATAAAAAAAATAATAATAAAAAATTTAGTTCGATGCTCTAACCGAAAATATTCTTGGTCACCTACCTCTCTCGTACACTCCTCTTCCCCTTTTTTTTTTTTGTTAATTTTTAAAAATTACTTTTTTTAATAAAGCACATAATTTTTTTTATTACCATTTGGAATAGGAATGTTAAAATAGTATTACCAAACGACAGTTATGATGATAAATTAAGAAAGATTACTATTATTAAGCTTCTTTGTTTATTAAATAAAATGGCTTAAAATATTGTTTCCTTTTATCCTTAATATTCCTAAAACACAAACACTATTAAGCTTAAATTTTACTATAAAAGCTTATAACTAGGAGAGTCAGATTAAGATATATCTAGCTAGTTTTAGCTTTGTTTTCAGATTTTAGTTTTTTTTTGTTAAATGCAGATTTTAGTGGAACAGGCTAAAAATGCCATTTTGAAATCATCCGGTTTAATTTGAATTTGGAAAACAAGTATCAACTTTAATCAAGTTTTTCCGGTTTATGTTTAGATTTTCGGCAGATCAAAATTATACAAAAAATAACCACAAATATTTATTTTTTTATTTTGGTAATTTTCATATTCTTCGTTTGATTCTTGAGCTCTTCTTAAAAAGGAATATCTTACCCCAATCTTAACAAAATAGATATTTGTTGTTAAAAATAAAACCATAAAGGACACACAAAACAGTGAAACATTTTTCTGATAAACATGCATGCAGAAGCCAAGTAGCCTACAGCATCAGTAAAATCCAAACTCAAAGAGATTAAATGATGGGAAACGAAAACCCATAGCCGGAAAAAAAAAAAAAAAAACCCATAACGCTAGAAAGACAATTTGAAGATTTACCATAATGATTATTAACTAATATGGTCATTAACTTAGGGCTTACAACATCAACGTTATTAAAAAAGTCCAATAATTATTAATTAAAACCCCATTGTGTCGTCTTCTAGCACGAATTTTTCCATTTACTGTTTCTCCACAACCTCCATCACTCTGTCTGCAATCTCATTTGCATGCACACAAGATCCTTCACGAATCTGCACCACAAAAGATTAGGGCTAAATTGGTTTAAGAGTTCAAAAGAAAAAATGATCCAAGACTAAACTCTACTAATATATTTCTTTTAAAAATTACCTTCGCGTGGAACAAGAAGCTGTGACAATGCTCACCAATCTGTCCTCCTGCTATATGGTGAATATCAAGCTGAAGCTGATCAAGAACTTTGGTGGTGAACAACAAAGAGTTGATCTTCTTCTTCTTTTGCTCAAGTTTGATGATTACTTTATCTTCAGTTATGTTGACATAAACCTCAGCCACATTGGATATCCTCTTCAGCCAAGGACATTTCTTGTTGGAAAAGCAAGATTGGTCTACCTCACTACTCGTTTGTCCGTTAGTCACAATGTCTTCTTCTTTTTCTCCATCAGTTATATCTATCTTCTTCTCAGATCCTTTCTTCTTCCCTATGATGATTTTCAACTCCTCTATTAACCTTAACAGTTCTTTTATATACTCTGTTGCCTCTTTAACTATCGACGCTCGGTCGTACTACAGAGATTTTTAGACAAAGATAAGCAACAAAGTCTCATCATATACACATGAACAATATCAATTGAGGCAGAGTAAAGTATAACCTTTTTAGGACATGGAAGGAGGTTTTTTAAGTTAATGAAGAGATTATTGAAATGGTATCTTCTTTCGACTTCGCTTGGGAATCTTGTCGCGAATCCGCCATGGTTGTTGTTGTTTCCTCCTTGGGCATGCATCATATCAGCAGCAGAAGAAGGAGGAGGTAAGTTTAAAAGACTAAGCATTTCAGAGAGGTCAACTTTGCTGTTGCTTGAGCTTCCAGCCAGCAGAACTTGCGGCGGCCGTGGTGGTGGTTGAGAGTAGCTGCTCTCCATTGTAGCTTCTGATGGAGTATTGGGATCAACACAATCCATATCTTGGTTAATGTTTCCTCTGTCTTCTAACATTATTTAGATCTTACCAAAGAAAAAGGGAAGCAAATTTCATGATAAAATTAAACAAAAGAATAGAGAAATGGTGTGACCTTCCATGAATGGTGCAAATATTTTAAATGAGTCTTAACACCTGCAAAACAACATTTAACAAGATTTAAATTTGGAAAACCTAAAACTTTGAACCTTAATTCTAACAAACTCGTTTTCATAATGGTAGAAACAAACCCGGATTCTCTTTGTGGAGGAAATATTGCTCCGCCAAAATGTGTAAGGTGACAACAAATATATTAACGAGAGAGCGAGCGAGAGAGAGAGAGAGACTTAATCCATTACAAATTCAAGAGAGAGAGAGGGAGAGAGACTTAATCCATTACAAATTCAAGTAGGTAACGTTTAGTTATCACGAGTATCATCTCAACGATTACTTATCTATTAATTACTAGATCACTTACTTATTAATACTCCTTCCGTTTAGAGCATTTTACAATGGTGAACTCCTTTTTTTTTTTTCACACGAAAAGAATGGTGAACTCCTTAAAGGTTCTTAATTTGAATTTTATATTATTTGAATTTTATAATATAAAATATAATATTAATTTGAATTTTATATTATTTTTTTTTGCGGGTAAGATTTAAAAAAAAAAACAAATAAATGCACCAATCGCGGGCCGCCATGTAGCGGTGGAGCCCACGAATAGTGCAAGCAACCCATTGAGATTGAGTTCTTAATTAAGATGTTTTACAACCCATATCTTAACTATTCCTATTTTTCTATTATTATTTTTTCTAAGATATTGTGCTAAGAAACCTTTAACATCCCCATTGGGAATGCTCTTATATATGTCTTAGAAAAAAAAGTTGTTACGCTATTTTGTTAAAAGTTTTTAGGCTTTTCATTAGTTGATTATAATAAATTGTCAATTCCAAAAAATATTTGCTAAAATAATGGTATTTAACAAATTACTATTGCTCTCAAGTCAGTTTATAATTAAACGACTAGAGTTGAACCCGCGCAAAGCGCGGATATATTTTTGATTATTTAATTGTATATTATTTTGTATACTATTTTTACATATACATATTATTTTCAAATTTTTATTTGGAAAATGTTTATATATGATCAAATTTAAATAATTAATTGAAAATATTATGTGATTAACAAACATAATTTTGTTTCTTTTAAATATTTTAAGTTTTATCACAAAACATTATTTGTTTATGTGAATTAATAACATTTTGTGGACACTATTTTTATAGAATTTAGTATTTAAAAACGTTTATAAATGAGATTAACTCTTTACATCTTATTTTCTTAACAACCAAATCTTTACTCTGAAATCGAATCCGAAAAACATGCGAAAAATATGAACGTGTTCCATGTATTTTCGAGTTTCAGGTTTAACTCGAACCGAACTGAAACTCAAAATAGTATATGGGTGCCCCAAAATTTTGCAAACACATACACATACATTCTTACCCTTATCTCTATATATTACCTTTGTTAACCCAAAAATCCTGAATCTGAATATTAAAACACTAAGAAAATCACGAAAAGCTCAAATCCAAAAAGCCTGAAATATCCAAAAAAACCCCGCATTTCTGAAAAATTAGAGAAACCTGAAAAAATCTAAAACCGAACCCGAGAACCCCAAAAATACTTGAATTTGAAAAGTATCGGATCTATCCAAGTTTTAATATTTTATAAAATCCGACTCAACCCGAATTCGGGATCCAAACCTGAACAGAACCCCGAATGCCTAGCCCTAACTTACACATGTGCATTTGTACTAAAATATTATAATTGTCATATACACTATAGTATAGATATATCAAAATCGATTTATTATAAAACCACTAATATGTGGTAGAATTTATAATCTTGTATTGAATATTATTATATATTTATCAATATATGTATTCTAACATGTTAATTATATAAACATTGATACATGTATAATGTATAAACTGATTAATAATAATAACATAATTTTATATAATTTAATTATATATAGGATTGGAAGATATAACATGAGATTAACAATATTTATATCGTATTGTTAACCAAATAATAATGAATATTATAATTATTTCTAATGAGTTATGAATAAGTCCAAATTTAAATGACAACATTTTTAAATAGATAAAAAATAGGACTTTGTTTTAATATAATAGATAATTTTCTTCAATGTGTGAAATGTTTAAAAACTACTATTATATTAAAACAAATTTCTACTTTTTATCTACTTAAAAAGTTGTCATTTAAATTTAGACCTATTCACGAGTCATTAAAATAATTATAATATTTATTATTATTTAATTAACAATACAATCAAATATTGATTATCCCATGTAATATCTTCTAATCCTATGTACAATTAAATTGTATAGAATTATGTTATTATTTTAAATTAGTTTGTATATTATACATGTATCAATATTTATATAGTTAATGTGTTAGCATACATGTATTGATAAATATATAATAATATTCCATACAAAACTATAGATTCAATCATATAAGATTGATTTTATAATAAATCGGTTTTACTATATTTATACTATAGTATATATGAAAATTATATTATTTTAGTAAATGCAAATGTGTAAGTTAGAGCATGGCATTTGGAATCCCATTTAGGTTCGGGTCGGGTTCGGATCTCGAACTCCAGTCCTATAGGATTTATTATGGTTTTTGAAAAGTTCAGATCATATTTATTCGGACGTGTCAGATTTTATAAAATTATTAAAACTCGGATAGATCCGATACTTATTTTTGAAATTGAGCATTTTCGAGTTTTTCAAATTCGTGTTTGAATTTTTTTTAGGTTTCTCCAATTTTTCGGATATTTTGGGTTTTCTGGATTTGGGTTCAGTTCAGGTTTTTCTGAATTTTCAGATTATTGGAATTCGGGTTCGAGCTTTTCGGATAAAACAAGACAAGTATATGGATATAAGCATATAAGACCATCTCCAACCCACCTCTATATTTATCTCTATATTTTTCTCTAAAATAGAGAAACTCTATTATAGAGGTAGATTTGCTCCAATGTATGCCTCTATAATAGAGTTCTTCTATTTTTAGGGGAAAATATAGAGGAATGCTATTTTTGTCTCTAAATATAGAGGCAAAAGTAGCATTCCTCTATATTTCCCTCTAAAAATAGAGGAACTCTATTATAGAGGCATGCATTGGAGTAAATCTACCTCTATAATAGAGTTCCTCTATTTTAGAGGAAAATATAGAGACATACATTGGAGATGCTCTAAGAGTAAGGATGTATGTATATGTATGCAAAAGTTTGGAGCACCCACATACTAGTTCGGGGCACACATAAACAAATAACTTTTTACGATAAAACCTAAACAATATAAAAGAAACACAATTATGTTTGTTAAATACTTAGAATTTTATTTGATTAATCTAATTTTATCACATATAAAAAATTTGCAAAATAAAAAATTTGAAAATAATAACTATATGTAAAAATAGTACACAAAAAATCTATTATATTAAAATAGAGTCACTATTTTTTTACTGTTGACAAGTCGTAGTAGTACTATTTAATATATTACATATGACATATTTTAATTTTTTATATTAATCAATTATATATAATATTTTTCGGAAATCTTAGTAATTAATCAAGATATTAATAATAAATAAATCTTAACTATAATTTTGAATTTTATTTTTGTTCACAACAAAATATGCTGAGAAAAATCTAACAAAAGCATACTAAAAATTTTAAACATTTTTATTAAATAATATATTACTTAATTTCGTAATTAGTAATATAATATTATTAATAAATAATGTTAATTAAATTTTATTATAAAAATTAAAATTCAAAACAAAATAAATTCATTATTATGGTCTATATTACATTAAATAAAATTATTATATGAATTAAAATATATTTATAAAATAAAAAATACTCGCACGGACGTACGAGTTAAAATCTAGTTACTTAAAGGAAGTACCAACTTAGTGTCATGTGATATATTACACAAAATGCCATCACATTTAATTATGATATTTAATTTATTAAAATATTTTATTATTGTTATTCCAAAATATACATATTGTTATGTTTAAAAAATAAGATATTTAATAAAAAAACAAAAATCATCAGTTTTCACAAAAAATTAAAATATATTTTGTTTTCAAATTTAAAATAAAACAATAAAATTTTTTAAATATTTATATTTTACAATAGGAATATTTTCAAAATAAAATTTGTTACCAAAATACAAAAAATCATAAAGTGATAAATTTAAATAACCTATAAAATTATAAAATCAATTTATATAAACTATAAAAGTTTAAGTTTAGTCATTTGATGTTATAAAAAAAATACCATTACGGGTTTTGTTTCATGTTATTTCAGATATATAGTATTTTTCGAACCGAATCTGTACTCTAATCTGTACAGGTATTTGAAAAACCGTCTGAGTATATAATTAATTTATATAAACTATACAAATTTAAGTTTAGTCATCTGATGTTTTCATAAAAAGAAATACCCTAACGAGTTTCGTTTCACGGTGTTTCGAGTATCGAGTATTATTCGAACCGAATCCATACTCGAACTCGTAGAGGTATCCGAAAAACCAAAAAATTCCGAACCCGATATTTGAAAAATGTAAATACGATCAATCATATAATTCATAAAAATTTAAAAACATCCGTCCGATCGTGCGGGTCAAACTCTAGTATTATTTTAAAACGGAATGAGTATTGATAGATCAAATTTTCTTGCTTTTCAAACATTTCCTAATAACTATGAACGAATACTATGCAAATAAATGAAATATTCTCAATTAATATTTTGGAAGTTTATCAATATCAGTTAATGAAAGGTATATAAAGTTTATAGAAAATCGATCTTTACAGAACAAAAGAATAATTAAAAATTAAATATTTTAGGGATAAGAGTGTACACGATTTTGTTTTCCTAAAACAACAAAAGGAAAGCGGGGTTATTTGGGAAGGATGAAAAGGTCGGTTGGTCCCGAATTTGTAAAAACTTGATAACATTAGAATCGTAGGAATGTTTCCGGAAAAAAGAGGGATGTGTTTCTCAAAATTTTTGAAATAAAGGCCCCTTCCATGTAAATAAGGGAATGTTAACGCCGGGATCTGGTTTAGTCTTGGTAAAGATCAGACCGGATATTATATTATAGATAACTACAATTTTCTGTTTGCAGTTAGATCATGTCATATGCGTTGGATAAAGTTTGTTTGAGAAGTTGAAGAGGTGGGTCCCACATCAAAAATATGAGTTTGATTTCTGTAAAACAAAATAGGGGTAATCTCGTAATTTGAATAAAAACTAGAAACTTCCTGGTCCAACTCCATATTTTAAGTAATAACTTTTTTTGTTTGTTCATTACTCCATTTCCCACTCCATTTTGGAGTCAAATATGGAGTGGGGTTGGATATGCCCTTACACTGAACTATCTATCCTAACTACCCAAACTCCATTACTTTAGTGCATCATTATCGCGGTATTGTAACCCGTGTCTCTTAATTTTCTTTTAATTAAAAATTGCGTGGATCCCATATAAAGAAAGAAGAAACGTATCCAGAAATCACAAAATAAAAAACGATTCTGGAGATTTTTTTTCACTGTTTGTGGGTCCCATCGACACGTGATGGTCCGCGATTGGTGCACCTTTTAATTTTCTTTTTAAAAAATCTGACCCACAAAAAATAATAATAAAAAAAACAATTAAAAGACTTTTAATGGGTATCTTGGATGTTGATGCTCTTAGAATCCTAAAGATGTCAAGATTTTCTATCAACTTTTATGAGACGTAAAGCAAAGTTCCACTCTCTCCAAACCTTTTAACAATCTTCAAAAGTTAATACTTCAATAAAATTGAGGAAATTGTACTATTTCATACTTTTAAAATGCAATTACGTAGAGATCATACCCAATTTGGTAATTCGTACAAAAATCTAAAAATTCATACTACTATTGTCCATAAATAGATTCCGCAGGTTTTAAAACATCGTTAATTCATCTTGACACATGAAACACACTTCACATACAATGTCGTTTTGACCTGTATAAAAAGAATCTCCAAAAAATTATGCGCAATGATATCGTTTTGTTTGAATTTTTAAAATTAGAAAATATAAAATGTTATAAATATCGTCTTGGTTAGTCTCCACACTCTTCTTAAGTGATATGTTTGTTTCATTTTTTTCTTCTTTTCTTCCTTTTTCAATTCGATGTTCAAAATGGTCAGAAGAAAAAAAATGATGGGGCATATAGAGATAGAGAGTGAATGGATATAAGTATAACAAACATAACACTAAAAAAAGACATGATATAAGGTGCATATTCTTAGGTCTTAAAAATCCAAGCGAAAGAATATAGTTTCACCTTTATTTGAAGCTCGGTTTGTAAGCATGAAAACAATGTAATATGCAATGTATTATTCATGTTAGCAGGGATTAAAGATATTTTAATTTGGTGAAGTAAAAAGCAAATATAGCATTTTTGTGCCAACATCAAGTATAACATCTATTAAAGCAAAAATATGGATTTGAATAGATTAATTACGAAATTTGTGCGGGTTATACATCATGTTCCCCATTATCAAACAATCCATAGAGTAATGATGATAACCAATAATATGTGTTTCAAAGATTGAAATTAGGGAAGATTTGGTTAGGATGATTAATGATATTTGGAAAAGTGTACATTGGATCCTCGACAAAACCTGACTAATATATGTATGATTTTGAAGTCTGACCAACTAAAAGAACAAAATTTTGACGCAAAATCTTATGTAGAATTGTTAGTGTAGCTTCAAGTATGAGATATCATTTTTATGTATCGCTAATATGCTTGAGCTCTAAACTCAGTCATTAAAGGAGAGTTTGTTAGTGTTGTGTTGACGGAGTCTTAGAAGTTGTTGGAAACATGCCAGAAGAAAGTATACAGAAGATGACAAAAAAAAGTTAAGGTTATTTTGCAAAGACACTGAGTAAGAACGGACACAGATGTTGAAGCAGTTTCTGATGAAGTGTCAATATAGGTATTGACACAGAAAAAGACTTTGTTGTGGTGATTAAGAGCAACATAGAAAAAAAGATTGTTATTGTGACCAAGAAGATGCAGGTATTGAAGACTGCATTTAGATACATCAGAGGATGTATCAGAGACGTGTGAGGATTTGATGCATCAGAGGTTGTATCAAACATTGTACAGGTTGTAAGAACTTACGTGGCGAAGAAGCTAACGTGGCAAGTGGCTTGGTGGGCTGGAAAAAGTTGTTGGGGTATCGAATATTTGCTGCAATAGTTTGGTAAATAAATAAACTTTTGGAGTAAGTTGTATCTATCTAAGATTGCGTGAAGATAAGAGATTCATGATTAAGCGGCCATTACAAATACCAAGAGATTGTCCGATAAAGAGTTATGGTGCGAACAACATTTTTTAGAGATTTGCACATGTGTGTGGTCATCCAATCGTATGAGATTTCTCGATCCTTTGATGGTAATAATTTATTAACACTGCACCCGTGAGAAGACTGTGATGCACCGGTACTATCGGATGGTGTCAAGTATGCAAGCTTGATACTATATTCATAGATTATCCATCTAGAAAAGAATGGTAAACATTGTAGTGTTGGATATCATAAGCAATTGTAATTGCAATCTTGTTCTAGTAGATTTGTTATGGACTGGGTCTCAGGGATGTAAGATAAACCGAACCTCGTGAAAGACTTTGTGTGTTCATTACTTTACTTACACATTCATTAACTTGTTTATCACTCAAACAGAAAGATTTAGCCGCAATTAGGCATTTTCAATGACCACGAAGGATGGCGAAGCTTCGATTCATAAATCCTTGTAACGGGTGGGGGGTGGTGGTGGTGGTGGTAAAAGGTCATATCAAAATTCATGTGTCAGAGATTGAAAGTTTTCCTCGCAAAAATAATAGTAGAGACACAATCAGCCTTTGTTCATGGAAGATTAATTTCAGATAATATCTTGATTGTATAAGAGATATTCCACGACATTCATACAAATAATTCATGCACAAATTTATACATCTCAATTAAAACGGACAAAGCGCATGATATGATTGAATTGTGTTTTGTTGTAAAGTTACTTAGGAAGTTAGGCTTTCATGATCATTGAATTGGTTGGTGATGAGTTGTACAACGATAGTGTCTTATAAAGTTTTAGTTGATGGGGTACATAATGGAACGTGTAAGGTGATTCTTCATCACCTTACATTTTTATCCTATGTATAAAGATCTAATTGCCAACAACAAGAAGATTGAGTATGAAGGGAAGTCAACAAGTATTAAAGTGGGATGAATGAGACCTGCAATTTCACATCTCCTATTTGCATGATAGTTTGTTCTTTTGTAAATAGGATAAGGTTCAATATTCTATAATCATTTACATCTAGGCACATTGTGGTCATACATCAGGCTAACTATTTAATTTCTCAAGTACAATGTTAAGTCAAATTTATAATAGTCATAATCATTATCTAAGGATGACAATTCCATAATGTCTCCTATCTCGGAGATAGTTCAGGTACTAGGGCCGCAAGGAAATGCCACCGAAACATATCATGAACGTCTCTCTAACACCTCCTATCAAGAATATGTCAAAGTCAACTAATCTTCTGTGCAACAATCAAACAAGAGCATGCACAATAAACCAATTAACCCTAACTAAACATATCGACCGAAGATGCTA
The DNA here is from genome assembly GCA_900406275.1 of Anastatica hierochuntica. NCBI lineage: Eukaryota > Viridiplantae > Streptophyta > Magnoliopsida > Brassicales > Brassicaceae > Anastatica > Anastatica hierochuntica. The sequence continues at coordinate 3,478 of OVAN01007780.1, read as the reverse complement.
CAACTACACACACATACATTCAAATGAGGTTCTTAGAACACATCCAAAACCCTTAGGTCAAACATCCGAGAGTGTGTATCCTAACGACCCAAGTCAAGACTTTGCAACCCAAACTTGAACCTGCTAGTTGGTTTGTCCCGGACTAGGACTAATATCATATGGAATGTGAGAATGTTACCAAAGATTTATATAGATATGCGCGATAGCTTAAGACACTGATACATAATAGAGTCATACTCTATTTGCAAAGAGGTACATAAACAACACCAGCATCTAACGTTCATTTCACTCGTACAAGTATCCCACTAATGGTTAGCTGCAAAACATAGAGTCTAGTGAGAAATTAATTTGCTCAATGAGTCGGGTTACCTAACAAATAAATCATCCCCCAATATGCATCAATAAAGCAATCAATCAGTATGCAATGCAAACATTAAATGGTCTTCTGCCGTCCCTCTAACCGTCCATCTTTCGAAAACACTGCCTTTCTAGGCTAGGCCAATGTCGGGTTAACCAGACAAGGTTTCCTGGCCCGAAGAAGCAAAATAATTGGGAAAGATCCCAGAGGCAAAAATAAAAAAATAACTGAGCATGCTCCCTGAGCCAAATATCCCAAACCGGGAAAACTCCCAGATTCGAAGATTCCTAAATAACCGGGCAAGCTCCCAAAGTTGAAGATCCCAAAATGACCCTACAAATGCATGTCGCCTTGTTATTAGTTATTCTACATTCTAGGGTAAATACCAAGTTGGGCATGACTCGCTGAGCCGAAGGCCCCAACCCGCCAGTACTTGTCGCCAGTGCAAACAACACCATAAGCATATCATAAAAACATAACTTATAACAGTTTTCACCCTGACTACATCATCATGCAACAAGCACATCCGGGAGATCATCCCGGACAGTGCTTTGTGTCTGGCCAGAGTTACCGCCTCAAAGGACGACCCCATCTAAATAACCGGTGAAGGATTCCCAATAACCATAATAACCTCCATTGGAACCTCCTTTGGTACCTCCATATACATGTAACATAACAAACATGTTATATGCCCCCCATATAATCTAATATTTCTCACAATCAAGAAAGAAAATCTAACTATTTATAATCAATCAATCAACCAAGCATCATATTATCAAGCAAGCATTCTAATCGTGTATGGATCAATCTAGCAAACACTCATCAAGCAATACTCATGTTTTACAGGTGCTAATCACTCAATCAAAAAACGATCCTATAACCCGATACTCACATGGAATTTAAGGTTTTGTTGTCATATAGGTTCCATATAGGTTCAGTTCCTACAGAAAATTCGGCAGAGTTTTGGACCTCTAAACCTGTAACTTAGACCAAGAAAAATAGATTCCCTAATGTTCCGTTAGTCGGAACCGGGATCCGAACTTATTCCTACACGAAGGGAAAGAAACTAAAGAGAAAAGATAAGGTCAGACATTTTACCTTTCAGATCGCTTTAGGTTGTTCATATACTATGATCAAATTGCTTATTCTACGCTCGGGAAGTGTTTTCTATGGTCAGATTTTGTGTGGTAAGTGAACTATGCAGGTTATGTGTATTTATGGGATGGGGAATGGGCTAAGGAGGTGATTTGGTCATGGTGATCCCATGCATGAGGTCTCCCGACCGCAAAAAGAACCAATTTGAACGCAATTGGTGTCTACCGCTCAAAATAGCCAATCTGAACGCAACATCCAACAGGTTCCTGACAGTCCTGTCTTGAAAAGACAATGTCCAACTGCTTCCGGATGGTTCTTTCTTGGCATGAAGCAAGCAGGTAACTACATCATCCAGCTGCTTCCGAAGGTGCCCAATCCAAATGCAACTCAGTCAGATCCGAACGTACTACACTCGGTTCAGAACGTTCAGTGGACTGTTCGAAACGATTGAGAAGGGTTTGCCTTGGGAAAATTCTCAACTTCTCCTAGCAAAACACTTATATTTTATTTCTAAGGTTTTTCCGTATAAAAATCTAAGAGTAATTTCTCGGCTGATTTTCCCGTTCGATGAGGGCGTTTTAGATCGAACCATCGACGTTTTCGATTAACTAAATTTTACGAAAAATCTTCCCGTACCATTATTTTCTTTCAAATTTGAACTTGAAATTCGAGCATTTCTTCAAGCAGCTCAACAATTCCGGCTTTCATTTTTGATTGTTCCAACACTTGATGAATTGATGAATTTATGTATGTGCTGAAACTTAACCCGAACGCACTAAAACTGATTTCGAACATTCTGAACTTGACCATTTCTTTTCTTCGTTTTTCTCCTAAGTCTTATATAGGGTTATTACAGTCTCGGACTTGGTGGGGACAACAAGCAATATTAGGGACAATGATGGTAAAATATGGGGATGTTTCCGAGACTTTTGCCATATAAATTAAGTGCACCCTAATAAAAATAGGACAATTCTCATATTTACCACTAAATAAGTTTTTGAACCAAATCTACCATATGAGAACTTATTTTTCACACCTACCATTTTTAAGTAATTAGTTTGACCAAAATACCCTCACATACAACAACACACATTGCATTTCCCTCCTCACAACGATTCATTAAAACTCTTCTCGATGGAGATTCTCGTCGATGTGTCGAGAAAATCAACCCTTAGGTTAAATATTCAAGCAAATGCGGAGAAGGCAAACAAGATGATGTTTATACATATTAACTATTTCGGCAAAATCTCCAAGCACAACGATGATTGGTGACTGCTTCATGTTCTCTCCTCTACCACTTGCCAATTTATCCCCAAACTCGCCACAACATCTTCATCAATTTGACCGGTGATTCTCATGGACGAAAACAATTGAAAAACAAACGAAAAAGGCGTGAAGATGACTAGAAGTTGAGAGACGATAATTAAGACAAGGAGAATCACGAGTGTAGCACCAAGTTAAACAAGGCGACGCGACGGCTTTGTTGTACTCATCAGGTACGAGGGGAACGAGCTCAAAGACTTTGTTGTTTATATATTTGTTAACTTCAAAACATAAATTTGAGAGAGAAAAATGATTATTTGGGGAAATCACGTTTACAAGCACGAACCCTTTGGCTTAGCAGGTTAGTTTCTTTATCGCTCTTGATTTCTTTTCTAGAGTAAAATTTTCCTTTGTTCTTGGATTTTTTTGCTATAGAGTTCACATTTGTGTTGGGTTTTGTGTTTTTAATGCTTGTGTGAGTGACTTTACATTACAAAAAAACACGCAATTTANGCAAATTTGCGACTGATTTGCGAGGAAAATTGTTTAGTCGCAAATTTGCGACTAATTTGCTAGTACTACGCGAGGGAATGCGTTTTACTCGCAAGTTGGTCGTAAAATTTGAGAGTAAATTGCGAGTGTACTTAATTTTCGAGTGATTTGCTAATAATAAGTGAGTGAATGAGTTTTACTCGCAAGTTGGTCGCAAACTTTGCGAGTAAATTGCGACGAAACTTTTCTATTGCAAATTTGCGACGGTTT
>OVAN01007779.1:0-19153 GCA_900406275.1 Anastatica hierochuntica | reverse complement strand
TATATATATCGTAGTCCCTTTTGAGTTGGAGAGTGTAGATCTAACACACCCAACTTGACAATAAGCTTCTCAAATTCCACCTTCCCAAGCGCTTTTGTAAAGATATCTGCAACTTGATCATACATAGGCACATGTTGTGTCTTGATGGTTCCCCGAAGAATCGCATCTCGAATAAAGTGACAATCTTTCTCTATGTGTTTGGTTCGTTCATGGAACACAAGATTCGCCGCATAGCCACTTTGTTGTCGCAAAACAAAGGAACAAGAGTTTTATGTGTTACACCCATATCTTCCAGAAGAGCCTTAATCCAAATAATCTCCTTGAGTGTAAGAGACATAGCTTTGTACTCTGCTTCAGCCGAGAACAATGATATTACATTCTGTTTCTTTATCTTCCACGAAATAGGAGAACCCCTTAACTGAATAAACCATCCCATAGTCGATCTTCTCGTGATTGGACAACCTGCCCAATTAGAATATGTCCAAGCTACTAAAGATAATGCAACATTCGCATGCAAAAGAATACCTTGTCCCGGATTGCCTTTCAAGTATCATACAACACAAATCGTCGCATTCCAGTGAGCTTGTTTAGGCTTTTACATAAACTGAGACAAAACATGAACAAAATAAGATAAGTCGGGTCTCGTAACTGCCAAGTAAATTAACCATCCCACGAACCGACGGTAACCCACGATATCAACGAAGTCAGCACCATCATGAAGCGCTAATTGTTGGTTCTGTTCTAACGGAAAAGCAGTCGGTTTCACCGCCAATAATCCAGCTTCTGAGATAATATCCAAAGTATATTTTCTCAGACAAATATAAATCCCCTTTGGACTCCTGGCAACCTCTATGCCCAAAAAATACTCTAACAACCCCAAATCCTTCATGTGAAAACATCGGCTTAAGTAATCTTTGAACATAGAGATAGTCTTCAACGAATTGCCAGAAATAATCAAATCATCGACATAAACCAACACGTGCAAATGTTCTTCTCCTTTCTCAAGTGAAAAGAAAGAATAATCCAAGACAGATTGGAGAAAACCATATTCCTTCAAAGCATTAGTCAACTTAGCAAACTAACATCTAGGTGCCTGACATAGACCATAAATCGATTTATGTAAACGAAAAACCTGATTTGGCTCAGTACTCTTGAATCCCGAAGGAAGTCGCATATAAACCTCTTCAGCCAATTCACCATGAAGAAAGACATTATGGACATCCATCTGATGAACTTCCCAATCCCTGGAAGCAGAAACTTCAAAAAAGAGCATACTGTAGTCATTTTGGCAACATGTGAAAATGTTTCGTCAAAGTCCATACCCTCGATCTGACTATTTCCGCAAGCAACAAGACGAGCCTTGCACCTCTCTAAACTACCATCAGATCGTAGTTTAACCGTGAATACCCATTTACACGCTATATCGCGCTTGCCTTTAGGAAGCACTTGTGTCCATGTTCGATTCTCCTCCATAGCATCAATCTCATTGTGGCCGGCATCACGCCAAACCTTCTCTAGAATAGCTTCTCTGTAGTTTTTGTGAATCACTTAGGAAGAGAGAGCTACAAGATATGCCTTATGTGATGTCGAGAATTTACCACTGTCAACATAAAAGGAGATCGAATATGGCTCAGAAGAGACCTTTGGTGACATAACAATCGTCTGAAGAACATAGTCATTGAGTATTTGTGGAAACCTTCTTTCACGATGGCCGCTACCAAGGTGAATCACATTCGAATCAACGGGTATCACTGACTCATCACAAGCCACAACATCATTAGAAGTAGAACTCTGTGATGGTGGTGTCACTGTCGGCAGAGAGTAATCTGAGCTGGAAGGAAGTTGTTATGTTTCTTCAAAAATGTAGGTATATCTGTTTCTTCATCCGCAAGTAACGTTTCCCTATTCTCAAAAACAGAGGAAGACGATGAGGAAGACGAAGCATAACCCACCGCCTTTGAACCTGGTTCTCGTGAAGTTGATGTTGAGTCAGGCAATAGAGACGAAGAAACCGTAGCTATCAGAGTAACCACATCGACCGGAGATGTACCAGATATGTCTCGCAGTGAAACAGAGGATTGGGAGGGCTGAATGTCAACTGTCTATGGGGGAAAAGACTCAGGTAGAACTGGTAACACCGAAACTTCTTTGTCTTCCATATGATTGTCTGTGTAGCCAAACTTGGATTCAACAAAAACAACATCTCTTGATGTGAATATCTTCCCTGTTTTGGGATTCAAAATGCGCCAACCTTTTTGTCCATTCGGATAGCCAATGAACACTCCGTTAACACTTCTACAATCAAATTTATCTCCCTTATTATGTTGATAATGTGCATAGCATACACAACCAAATACCCTTAGATGCGTCAAAGGTGGCGGACGATTATATATATAGACGTTCAAATGGAGTCTTACCATCAAGAAGCGATGTTGGTGTTCTTTTGATAAGATGTGCCGCAGTAAGAACACATTCATCCCAAAACTCGATGGGGAACGAAGCTAGAAAACGTAGAGAGCGCGTAACATTTAAGATATGTCGGTGTTTACGTTCTACCTTACCATTTTGTTGCGGAGTGCCAACACACGAGGTCTAGTGTAGAATACCTTTCTCATGAGAATATGAAGCCATATATGTGAACTCAGTACCGTTATCACTCCTAATTCTTTTCACAAGTACATCAAATTTTCTTTCAACATATGCAATAAACTCCTTAAGCTTGTGTGATATATCTTGTTTAGTAGGCAACAAATAAAACCATACATTTCTCAAAAAATCATATATCAAAGTGAGGAAATAGCTCGCACCTAAATGAGATTTTGTTTCGATACGGTCCCCACAAATCGCAATTCACCAATTTAAATAACATAGTAGTTTTATTAGAACTTAATGGAAAAGAATTACGAGTTTGCTTAGCCCGAGCACATGTATCACAAACCGTATTCTGTAAATTCTTACTACAACTAGATAAATTCGGAATAGATTAAAAATCCAAAACTCGATGAGAGGAATGTCCAAGACGTTGATGCCAAACATTCACAGATACTTTGTCCGTACAACGCATAGCTCCAGCAAACTCCATCCCTCTAAAGAAATATAATTCATCCAACTGCTCAAACACTCCAATCAGCATCTTGATAATGTGATCCTGAATCAAGCATATCATATCAGTAGTTTGTAAAACGCATTTCTTCTGCTTAGTCAACTGAGAAACCAAAATTATATGACATTCTAATCCTTCTACAAATAACACATTCTCAATCACTTAAAGAGAACTCAAAGCAATATTTCCTTGTCGTGTAGCTAAAGAGAATCTATCATCTGGTAGCTTCACGATCATAGGTAATACATCTCGAATATCAGAAAGAAGATTGAGTGTATATGTCATGTGATTATTAGCGCCAGAGTCTACAATCCAAGAGTGTAAAGAAAACGTACCAGTTTTTGCTTTCGACATCTTTCTTTCATTCAACAAACTCACTAAGAATTTCCATTAATCATCACTAAGACCCGTAAGTCCCACACGATCATTTGCCAGCACCAAGTTAACCTTCCGAGGTGGATTAGAGGGTGTCACCTGCATTGAGTTCACTCTCCCAACGTCATTGCCCAACTATTAACGACCACCAACAGAATTTGGCACTCCATGTCCCCGACCAACCTGTCCATGTCCCTTTGATATCTCACCCCACCATTCTGGATATCCAAGCGTGCGAAAACAAGTGCTTGCAATATTCCCGTTCTTTCCACAACTAGTACACTTGAGATTCATGTGTTCCTCCCGAGAGAGAAATTGAGGATTCAAGTTTCCCGAGTGTACCATCTGAATATTTGTTCTCATAATATATGCCATAGTGACATATTTCTCATCCAAGACTCGAGAAGTATGCTTAGAATATTCATCTTGAAGTAGTACATTGTATGCTTCATCTAGAGATGGGAGAGGATCTCTAGATAGCAGATTAGACTTAACCGACCCATACAAAGCATCATCGAGTCTTGTGAGGAATTCATGCAGCTTATCCTCCTGTCTTTCAAGATCTATATCCACATCCAAAGAAAATCCATAACTTTTATTTTGTCTAAAATCGGCCAAAGTTGCATCATCTTCCCTTAGTAAGCTTCAATTGACATCCCCTGTTGTCGACAAATTGCAACCTCAGCTTTGATTCTTTGCAATCTTTGTCTTTTTTTTAACTGAATACCTCCTCTGAATGTGTAGCTATAATTCACAAGTTGTGTCGACATTAGAGAGTGTTGAGCTTATACTCTCTGTAACCATCAACTTAATCCACGAAATCAACAGTGCGTTGTTTGTCCACCAATCTTGCACATTACCAGATTCAACAGATGGCAAAGGAATCGTGTCATCTACAAAACCAAATTTCTTACGAGACCTAAGAGACATCCTTAGGTTACTTGACCATTCATTGTAATAGCTTCCTTTGAGAAGAGGCTATGAAATCACCAACCCCGAGTTATCACTCGAAGAGAGGTCATATGGTGAGATAGTCCGGCGTTGAACCTCCACATAAGGCCTAGAATCGCCTGCCATCTTCCCAGAAGAACCAATACCAGAAAGCTCTCTTTTGTCATCCATCATATGTTAGGTTTTTCAAAACAGAAACAGAGTAGAAGAAGAATAAAAATTTCGAAAACAGAGAACCCTCAATCCAAACAAAGAATAAGACTAAGTAATCAAACAAAAAATCAAGCAAAGTTTGCGGATCTTTGCTCTGATACCATGACAAGAAAGCTCACAAAAATAGAAGTGTTTACTTTTCTTATTGATCTAAAGAACGTCGTCTCTGTAACTTATATACAAACCAATATCATAAACCTAATTTTATGTACATGTACTCATGTAAATTACGATAAAGGACATGATATAATATGACTATACAATATGTGATGAGTAATACAATAAATATATGAATATATATCGTAATATGTCGATTTGATAATTCCTAAAACGACGTCGTTTTAAGTTAAATCGAAAATAAAAAGGCTAACTTGCAAAACTAAGGTCCGTACCCCTTACCTCATACATAACTCAGACATACATTACCAATTCAACTAGTAAGATTTCTCGAACATTGTGTACTCACACATCTAAAAATCTAATTAGTTCTACAATTCTATAAATTATTTTAATAATTTAATAAATTAATTCATTTAATTAATCAATAAATTAAAATTACATTTGACATTCAGTCATTTTAATTAGTTTAATAATTTATAAAATTAATTTATTAATTTATTAATAATATATATAGTATTTTCAATCCTTTTATTTTTTGTAATTTAAAAACTAATTGATCTACTAAATTATTAATCTAGGTATTTAAAATTTTATTATAAATTTTTTTCGGTATTTTCACAGTAATGTAATAAATCAGTTAGTTTAATAAATTAATCACTAAATCAATTTAATAATACATAAATATATTAGTTTTGAAATTACAAAAAATTGAAAAAGATTGAAAAAACTATATATGTTATTAGTAAATAAATTAATTCAATAATTAAATAAATAAATTAGTTTTGAAATTCAATAAATTTAATTAGTGAAATAATTAAATTATTTCATAATTAGATTAATTTAATAATTGATCAAATCATTAAACTAGCTAATTTATTAAATATTAAACTAATTTGTAGTATTGCAAAACTAATTACATATATAGGTGTGTGAGTAAAAATGCATGGGAAAGCTAATTACATGAGTAGGTAATGTATGTAGGCAATTTATAGGTTTTTATTGTGGTTTTATTCGAGATGTATGGTATTTTAGTATGTATTCGGTTCTCTTTGAAGCGGTTTTGTGTTTTTAGTGTTTTTATAGGTAATGAGCTTGATCGTGCGGAAAGATCATATTTTGGAAGGATTTCAAGCATCGAAGGAAGCGTTACTGAAGAATTAAAGCATCCTGACATAATGACAGGGATCGATCGATCCTTGTCACGACGCAAACCAATTTTTTAGAATCAAACTAAGATTTTGAGAATCAATTACATGTATTATACCAAGACTCGTGTTTTACTTTTCATTATCTTGTTTTTCTCAGTTTTTGAGCAAGGGAGAACCTTTGTAACCTAAGAGAGAAGAACCACTTCAGTACTTCGAATCGGAGAAGAATTATGAACCCTTTCTTTGTCTTTTATTCAATAACAATCATGTCTCTTTTATTTGTTTGGTGATTGTTTAATTGACATGTGTGAGTAGTTTTATAGTGAGGCTTAGGGTTTCTCGTAAGGGATTTCATGAATATGTGATTGTTAGGTTGTTAGAACGGGGAATTATCAATTGATCTTCGCTTATATTTGTGTTTATTGCTTGAAATGGCTTGATCACCTGGTTCATGAAGTTAGGATATTTTACGCACCGAAAGTGTTTGATGAAATTCCTGAAAGAGAGATAAGTGAGCAAATTGTCTTAGACCAACGGAAGTTGATGTGTAAGAGATTTGTGAACAAATCAGTCCCGTTTATAATGCATGTTTAGGATTCAAAACTCAACGGAAGAGTGTATAGGATCCTTAAACATAGGTAGTTAGCGCTACAGAAGTAGGTTGACTATAATTTTGTGAATTGAGTTCAAGATGGTTTTTAAAAGTTTCCCTGACAACAAACCTGCAATCCTGATGAAATAATTTCCCTGAGAACACCCAATATCCAGCGTTTTTCTCTAATTGATTTACAACCTCTGCGTTTCTTTGTTTCTTGGTTGCTTAATTTCAAAATTCTGCATCACTCTATAACTCTTCTTTTTCGCTTTAGCCCGCGTTTGATCTGATAGTTTTTTGTGCAACCTTTGGTCTCTGTGGATTCGATCCCGAACCACTACAGCGTACGCATCTGTACGCTTGCAGTGTTTCTTTGGGTGAAAATCTGAGCTATCAGTAATGTATGTCTAAGTTGTCTGTGAGGTAATGGATGACTTTGTTGGGCTCTTTTTAGCTTGATTTACGAAAATTTGGGATTTAAATGGCCAATTTTTAAAAGTCGAGGATTAAAATGGCTTAAGTGAAAGTTGAAGATTTGTTTGGCCAAATTTTGAAAGTTGAGAATTTTTTTTAACGTTTCTCCTAATTTTTAAATCAAAATCAATTAGCAATAAGTAAAAATGTTATTGTCTTTTATATATAACTTATGATCCCTTCTAAATATCAATGGGCGATATATTACTCTTCAAAAACAATTGTACATGTATGTATGTATTTTTGATATTATACTACATGTTATACAATGCTTTCGTGCTAAACTTTCCAGCTACGTGTTCGTCTAATAAAAAAAATTTGTGTTAAGCATTGAGTAGAAATAGTTGTAAGATAAAAATGGTGGAATTAGGCATTTCTTCCAAATTGTAGAATTTGAAATGAAAGACAATGAAAAAAAAAATCTACTGATTATAGTAAAAAAGCTGAATTTGTGAATAAAACTAAAAGAATATGTTCTTCTACTATTATTAAGAATAATGAATAGAGCAACATTGCTCATCTATCATTCTTTTTATATTCTTCTTTGTTCCATTCCATCAACTCCAATAATGCACACATTTAAACATTTAGATTTATTCACAAAAATAATTTTTTTTCTCGATCTTGAAAGTTAAGAATTCACATATACTCATACTCTATCTTATACAAGATAATATATTGCATAATTAATTTTTAGGGGACTTATATTTTCTTTATATATAGTTGAGCAAAAGACTAGTTTAGAATATCAAAAAGGATGTATAGGAGGAAAATTGTAGATATTAGAAGAACAAATTTGAAATAATAAATGTAAATGGTAGATAAGTATAAGAAAACAAAAAATATAACAAAAAAATATTATTTTTCAAAAATAAAAAAATAGTAAAAAAATATCTATGAAATCTATGATGAAAAGTATAATTCTCTTTTCTTTTTTAAAAAACTCACTTTTCTCTACGAAAATAAATAACTAATTTTAGAAATACTCTTAAAATTACCTAAAAGTTCAGAGTTCTAGCCCTTTTTTCCTACATTTTGATCATCAGAAAGCTGGAATTTATTTTTCTTCAGCAGGAAATATTTTCAAAACTTTTCCATGTGTTACACAATTGGTAGAAAAGGCAGAAATTCAAGGGAATCAAATGTATAGTCATCTCTCAGATTTTGTTTCTTATCTAAATCATTAAACCAATCACATTTCTAGTTTTAAGTTTTAAGTTAACGGGGGAGGAAACAAAAAACCAATGTAAACCGGCGAGGAAATATCTATCTATACTATTACTAAATGAGAAGTCAAAAGTTGACGTGGCGCTCATACAGAGTCCGTTGATGACATAGCGTCGCCAATATTTTTCTCGAAAAGTAGAAAAAATTGGGACTGAATATCGTGGTGTGTGATGTGGCGAAATTTGGGGTGTATGTTGTTTTATTTTCTTGTGTGACGTCGTAGTGACCGTTCGCTTTTTTCTCCCAACCGTTTTTAGATCGTTTTACCCCTGCGTAAAATTATGTATTTATCTCTTAAAAAATTATTTTAAATTTTGGCCAATCAAAAGCTATCTACGCCCGATAAATCTCCATTTGCAATATTCTCAATCTTTATCTTTTATTTTTGACCAATAAAAACAATTTATTTTTTAGAATAGCTCGAGTAAGATATTTTTTCATTGTTTATACATCACCATATACAAAATATCAACCACTTTTTAAACCTTCTTAAACCCTAATTCATCTACACTAACAAAATCTAAAACTATGGAGTCGATTTGCCAAGCCAAAATATGAATGGCCCACGAGCTTTTTATCAAACCCACGAGCGTTAGGTTGATGACCTCTGCTTCTTCATCTTCTTCCTATTCCTCGCTGAGAAGGCGGTCTAGCATTGAACCCATGAGACTGCCCTCCATGCGTTTGGGAATTCATTTGATTATTCGGGTTCTGAGGAACTGGAGGACCAAATAGATTGTATCTCCCATCGAAGCATGGATTTTGTCAACATTTGGTCACTCAAATGTTGCTGCTGCGGGTATGAAATCAGATTCTTTGGAGTCTTGATTTGGTTATGCTGATTTTTATCAGTTCTCATGAAGTTTTGCTGCTGGTTGTGCATCATTGGAGCTGCTGCATTGAGACAAGGTTGGTTGAACAATGTTTATCCTTGTGCACCACATTTTTGTTATGTAACTTGACTGCTCTTCCTCAAGTTCTGTTGCGGGTATGAGACTGGATTCTTTTATATTTGGTTATGCTGGTTAGTCTTAGGTCTTATGAATTTCTGTTGCAGGTTGCACATCGTTAGAACTACTGCATTGAAAAAATTCTTGTTGAACAATGTTGATCCTTGTGGCCCACGTTTTGGTGACTAATGTTCCTCAAGTTCTGTTGCAGGTTCATTGTTTGAGGAAGTGTTCTATTCTGAGATGGAAGCTGAGCCATTTGAGAGTCAGGAAGATTCAAATCCTCTCCCAGATTCGCTGTGTTTGTATTTTGTTTCTTCGCTCTTGAGTCACCGATTACTTCTTCACTACTCATCCTTCTCTTTCCCATCTTACTCTGCGCCTTCTTCTCTTTTTCATGTGAATAAGACACTTCACAACCGAAACATGTGTACAATAAGGCAGCGGGTTTGCTAAAACTACATCATCATCATCATATATTGATGCAAGTTACATCATCGTGAATGATGGATCGCTACCACACGACTCAATGGAGCTTTTGTTTCGGTTATCCTAAAGCTGAAATCTACATTCAAAGGTCTATGCTTTTCCTTGATCTCAACCGCCACTTGTGTTGCAACTCCAATAGGAATCGTAAAGTCGTGTTGTTCTACTGTGGCATTCACATATGGAACTAGATCAATATCCTTGTCCCGCAAACGAATTCGTTGGAGTTTTTATGAGATTCTTCCTCTTTAGTGTGGCTTGATCGGCCTAGATTATCAGCTATGGATCCCCAATGCATGGTGGATATACGTTCTCCTGCTGGTTAGTTTTCATTTGGTTTTTTTATTGTATCGACTAGGCTTGTGTTTTGGTTTGTTTCCTTAGTAGAGATTTAATACCAAGAGAGAGGATTGAATCTGATGTAATGATCCCGTTATTTTATCATCCAAGAAGAGAACTGTTGAAGACTTTCGCATCCGGATTCACAAAGACATGCTTAAACAATTCAAGTAGTAAGTAGTACTAAAAACTTACCATTGTTCAACTTCTCAGTTTTATTGTTTCTAGCTCGAGAGCATTGGTTAAAAGTACTAAAGATTTCATTGGTTATAAGTACTTATGATTTCCCGATGCAACGCTTTGGTTTGGGGTTCGAGTGCCAAACACAAGCCACAAAGAGTTGGAAAGGTTAGTCTCACTTGCAAATCCAATAACTTATTTAAATTAAGAGCGACCAAAAACTTCTAGATTTACTAAAAAAACTGTCTTTTTATGTATGGGAACACATCAAGAACACGAGCTCGGGGACGACGGGGACGAGGATGTTGTTCAAATTATTGAAAAGATATGAATGTTCAAGCTCATGGAGTAGCCAAAAGACCAAAGTACAACTCTACACATTGAAGAAGGTTAGGCTCTTCTTTTGGTTACTTAGCTCATTTATTGTGTTGCACTATATTTGGACAAGACTTTGTTTCTTGACTCTTTTTTTGTTGTTCCTCAATTATAGGATCTGGTTTTGCCTTTATATTTTTTATATATGCAAGTTGACTAATTTTTTAATTTTAGAAGCTGACATTTATTTGATTCGATTGACAGTAGAGAATCATCGCAACATTCGTTAGCGTCTGCAATTGCTTAATAGTCTTATAAAACATCGGTTTCAACATCATTTCTTTTTGTAAGTCACCTAAATCTTGATAACTATGTTTTGGCTCTGTTTTGACACTATTGCTTATTTTGGTGTTTAGGCACCAAAAGACTTCCTTACCCAAGCAGGTTATTTGATAGCTCATTGCTCTCGGTGTAGGATTGATTGGTTTCAAAGAGATTGACTCCTTCTTCTTTATCTATCTCTTCAAGCTTCTGTTTATCAGAGACTCGTCTGTTGGTAAATTGGGCGTGCTTATTCGATTCGCTGTAAGTTTGACTTGATTTTTCAATTCTCATTATGCATTGATTCTCGAGAATATATTCCTTGTTTGTTTCAGATTCTCAGTTTTTGGATTTGTAATAAAATCATTCATTAAAATTTGAACATAGTACATTCACATATATTTAATGTTGTTTCAATTGGACATGTTGATCATAGAAAACTCACTTAAACTGCTGCAATATCATCAAGACGCAGAATTCGAGTGTCTTTCAAAATATTTTGACAAGACAGGTGCATACGTACTTGTGACGAATGGACATTTGTTATTTGTTGTGTTGTGTTGATTATTATAGAGTCCGAACATCTTTTTGTTTATGTAAGAAGATATAAAAAAATCAAAGAAAAATAAAATGGGATAAAATTTACCTTTGATGTTTTTCTATATATGTTTTCATTATCTGGAAATGATTAAAAAAATATGTGTTTTTTTTAAATCTCGAACGCATAAGCTAAGGAAACCAAGGTCATAACCATTCTCTTATTCTTAATCACATCTTGGCACCAGCCATCAAGAAGCTTCTAAAAGAGGATATATTGTCATACTCTATGTTATGTCAGAAGGAGCTTACTTTTCTCGAGCTAGTTATACATTCTATGATGATGCTACGATTAATATATGCATTTGATCTTATTGGAGGTTTTTAAGAATTAAAAAAGTATATGTAAACCAAAGAAAAACTAAGAGATTTGAAAGCTTGTCTTAAAATTCATGCGTTGGAGAGTGTCAAGCTCTCTACAAAACAATAAAAGAGTAAATAAACAACATAGCGAAACAAAAAGAAACCTAAAGTGTGATAGCTTGTACCAAAGGTAACGAAAATCTTTTTAGCTCATAAGATATCTTTGTGCAAGTAAAAAAAAATAGCTAACAAAAATATGAAACGCATTTAATTTAATCTATGAAAAAGATAAAATAACTAATAAACAATTATTTCTCATGTTATGGTTATTGTCATAAGATTGTTTTGTAGAAATATGAAAACATAGTTTGTTCTAAATTTTAAATATTTCTCTTACAACTACGAGAGCCAAGTTAAATCAGTGAAAAATAATTTAAAGAAAAATAGAGATTGCTTTCTAAGTTGATTTAGAGCATCTCCAACCCAAAACCTCAAAATGAGGGGAGC
This sequence comes from Anastatica hierochuntica, assembly GCA_900406275.1. Classification (NCBI taxonomy): domain Eukaryota; kingdom Viridiplantae; phylum Streptophyta; class Magnoliopsida; order Brassicales; family Brassicaceae; genus Anastatica; species Anastatica hierochuntica. The sequence goes on along the minus strand of OVAN01007779.1, from coordinate 6,949 downwards.
AAAACCTCAAAATAAAGATTTGAGGATTGATTGCTCCAACCATGAAACCTCAAAAAAATCCTTAAATGTTTATTTATTTGCATTATAGTCCTTGACATTAATAAAAGTTTGTTTAATGTATAAAAAGCTTATTTATTTTTTTAACATTTTTATAAAACGAAGAAAGTACATCAACTAGGAGTAAGAATTACGAGTTGCAACAATTATGGCTCCAAAATCAAGCTAAAAAATTAGTTCTAAATTAAGGAGAACAAAATGATAAGATATTACTAACAAATTTAGACTCTCTCGATGATGATACACGTGAGTATATGCAATTGGAAAAAGCGAGAATCATGCAAAAAACAACTCAAGAGCAGCAACAACCTTCTTTTGATTCGAATCTTTATCAACCATATTTCGATTATCATGGAGGTTCAGGATCTGGTTAACTGATGAATTCTGACATTTTGGTACCACTTGTAAGATATGTAATATTTAAGTGTTTATGTAATTTGATTTAATTTGTGTTAAGTTTGTTTAATGTATAAAAAGCTTATATTTATTTAAACATTTTTATAAAATATTTTTTAATTGATCCGATGAGATTCACATATTTTTTCTTATATAAAATGTTGGATATCTTGTATTGATAAATAGGTCGGCTATATATATAGTCGGACTATATATCTACGCTAGAAGCAATGAGAAATAGATTGGCTACATATCTAGTTAGTCTATCTAGACAGTATATTTAAAAGTTAAGTACATGAATTTGTGAAAAAAATTAATTAGAAGGACCAAAAAGAAAATAAAAAGTTGTTTTGAGGTTTTAAGTAGTAAAACGTCAAATTTGAGGTTTCACTATTCAAAACCTCAAAATTTAAAGATTTGAGGTTGGGTTGAAATGACAAAAACCTCAAAATTTGAGGATTTGAGGTTGGTTTGGAGATGATCTCAGTAAAATATAGTTTACATATAAAGAATATTCACTAATCGATGATTCAAAGTGACGTTGAATCTGTGTATTGTTGCTAAAGGCTTGTCTTGCATACGAGACTTGAAACTGGAAAGCCATGGGCAAAAGGTTTGTGACTTTTGAGGCCTTTATATATAGGTCTTTAGAAGTCAACTAACTTTATTATTATATATTATATATACACATGACCTTAAAAGAACGAAAAACTATATAAATTTTAGTAAAATATGATTTATTACATGAACTACTAAAATTTGGTTAAATCCTACATTAGCTTAAACCTAAATTAATGTGGTTAAAGTTGTAAAATCTATTTTGATATCTCAAAATGGTCGCACTATTTTTGAGCCTTTCAGTTATAAACAATGCAAGTTTTAGTGTGGAAGAAAATACACACCTTTACTCAGTCTCTATTTGTTAACCCTTACGAATTGCTGTGTTGGCGGGTGTAAATTTTGTTTTAAAAATTTTCTATACGAAATTGACGTCATTTTTTAAATTTGGCTTTTACATTCGCATAAATCAAAATATCATCATTCCGTTAATTTGGAAAATATTATTTCTACAAAAGACAAATAAGTTCGTCAAAAACACAAACTATTCAAATCAAGATGGTCGTAAAGGCAAAACTTCTCGAGTATTTAAATTGAGTTTACGAAACCAAATCATACCCGTGTATGCATCTCTTTAGAATAATTGTATAATTTTTAATTGTGGGCGATCAGAAATAATTCAGTTTCTATAATCATTAAAATCCGTAATCAAACGAACACTATCAAAGATGAAGGAAAATTACCTAAGCCTCCAAACATCTTCGGTGGATTTGAATATGAGATAATGAACTCCCCATGATTCTTAGGGTTTCTTGTCGAATTTGTTGTAGATAAAAAAAAATTATAACGTAATAAATACAAAATAATCGAAAGTCGGTTTGCTTATTATGCTGAATGAGAGAAGAGAAAAGAAACATATAACTATTATGAGAAGTTTTACTATACAAGTTTGAATTAAAAATAATATTCATGCAGCTTGTAATTAACTATTTGGTGGAGGAAGAGACACATCAAAACACAAACAAAACACTAAGAAACTAAGAGTAGCACAAAACATAACAAACTATATGTCTAAATAAGCATATACAATTATTACGGTTTAAGCTTGTGTTCTTACAAACTTTGGTGAAAGCATCTCCATGCCTGTGTACCTACACGGACCAATACCTAGTTTTAAGTTATTTTAGATGATTTTACCTCCGTTTTTCTAAACTCAGCTTTATTGCTCCTGACATAAAACTATGTACATTAGTGTATACTTTCAACACTCTCTTTTTTTATTTTTAACACTACATCTCATCTTCTCTTTCTTACACGTCACAAATCAACAATTTATTCAACTTTTATATCTTACAATGGTTATTGTTGAAAAATTTTCAACATACCCTTTTTATAATATAAAATATTATTTTTATACACTCAAAATAGATGAAAAAAATATCTATTTGTAGAGAAAAAAATTATGAGTTATGATATAATATTTTAAAAATAATAAATTAATTTATTATGGATAATTTATGTTAAATAATGGTATGAGACAAAAAAATCAAAAATTTCAACTATCCAATAAGAAATAAACACAATATCCTTGTGGACCCCATAGTTATTTGTTTTAACATGTTGAAACAATTCAACCAAGTTGAATCCACCTCACTTTTTTCATTCATTCAACACCTCCATTGTTTAGTTTTTTTTATTTAACTAGGACTATGTCCGCGCTACGCGCGGATTTGTGTTTGTGATATTCGAGTTTTTAGTCTTTTTTGTAATTTCTTTGGGTTGTCACATTAAGGCGGTGCGTCTAGAATTTAGATATATTTTATATGCGAATGAAAGTTATTTTATTTACTTTAATTGCGATCTTTTTTTATATGGGTGGAAACAGATTAAGAAAATAGAGAAGAAGAAGAGTGAAGAAAGGAAAAGCGAAGGTGTCAGAGTAAGTTGTGGTAGCTTCATATAGTGAGTTCTCTTCTCTAATTAAACTGTGGTAACAACTGATGTTGGCGCAGATATTGTGTTATAGGTTTTGTAGTATAATTTTATTAGAATATGATGCCCATGGACAAACATTGTCTAAACAGAATTTATCCAAAATTTTTTTTTTGTCTAAACAAAAGTACGTAGTGAGATAGTCGATACTAAATCACCATAGAGAATAAATTCTAAATACATATGTCCACATATGTTCGTTTAAATTATTAAATTTTCTGAACCCGAACCAAATTATCTTATTATGGTTTGACAATTTTTTGCTCTATATTCTGTATAATAATACATACTAATATTTTAAAATTATATATGTATTTACTAACATCTATTTAATTGGTTTGCAAATATTACTTTTTTTGTTTCTAAATAATTTACTCTCATTAATATTATAACATCATATATAATTACTACTTAAGTGAATTATCCTTGAAGTCTAAACTATATTAGAGCACTAAAGTTGGCTTCCTTTTGGTTTAATACGTTACATATTACTTGGTTTAGTCATTATTTTATTCTCTTAGTATTAATCATGCGGAGAAACAGAAAATCCTTTCCATTTTTCTTTTCTTCTTCATCACAAATCCTCCTTTTTGTTGTGAACAATCACAAATCCTCTTAACCACCATTTTTGTTCTATGTTTACTAATTAAATGAGAATACTCTTGTGTCATAATCATATATCCTTAGAGACATCGATCTAATTTCACAGCGCTTTGAACTAAAACTTTTAAGTTTAAAAAATTCATACAATGCCAGGCTATTCTTTTCTACTCGATTTGTTGTTTCAAGAGCTTTATCAAGATCACCTTGGAGTTTTTACTAATTCAAATTTAAACGTACATTAGTATTGATGAAATTGTAACACACACTAATTTAACTGGCACGCACATTCATGATCACTTATAAATTTCATTTTTACCCTTTTTTGGGTTTCTGAGTTTTTGCCATTTTTTTTCTTGACATTTTGTAAAGCTTTGGGTTTGTGGAGAAGAGATAATCAACTCTTCGATTTGGTATAACATATATGTATTGTTGATAATAGTTTCCATTTTGTTAACACTGATATTATTTCTACGTTTTTTGTTGTTTTTTTTTGCAGTACATATTGTTTTTTTTTCTTTTTCAAAAACCCATGATATGCTCACACCATATGGTATCAACAGAGTTGACATTTTCCTTTTTTAAGTCCAATGGAAATATTGAGTTTATTCTATTGTTCTGTTGCTTAATCACCTAGTAAAATGTAGTATACAGAGTGAGAACATCAATTGAAATTACAATTGGAAGGTAGACATAAATAAAGTGAGGATGATGGATGGATCTTCTTTATCTTCAGCTATAACATCACACTCATGCCACCATCGTGTCATACTACTTTTTTCTGCCACCATAAATAAACAGGATGATTAGGAGTGAATGGTGTGAAGAATTAGATTGAATACTCTACTGATGGAGAAAGCATACAAAACCTGGTATGAAATAAATATTTTGATAAACTCTTGAGGCAATTTGCTCGCTTGACAAGCTTTTAAGTGCTCTTTCATTGTAAAATAGTGTCGAAGAACATATACATACTCTATGACAATGATGAGTAGTTCAAGACAACTAAGTATAATGTTTTTTTTTCCTTTGCGATGTTGTGAATTTAAGGAAGATGCAAGAAGCTACAACAGCATGACCATAGGTTTAGAATGAACGAAATGAATATTTAACTTTGATAAGCTCTCAACAAACGGTTGGAACACATAACAGCGGGAAATATAAAAAGGTCAAAAATGGGACCGAAGCACTACGTTTTAACAGTTTTGATGAGCTCGCACCTGAATTCCCGCTTCATATTCGATCCAATCCACTTTCCATGTACTATAGATATAACATGGAAGTAAACATGAAAGACTCCATAACATCAACTTACAAATCAAAACCCATTTCCATGCTCTCAATGCATAATCAAAACCCACCAAAGAAGCAAATAACAGATAATCACTGAAAAAGAGTTTTAAACATACCAAAGTTTTGTACTTCGGCAGGATGAGCACCAAATATCTTTTCGGCACCTACGGTTGCAAAAGGTAAAGAACCATTTAATATGCAAATAACACAAACAAATTGACAATCAAGGCTCAAGAAACTTGAGAAAATCGAGCTGGCAGATGCGGGAGATCGATTTAAGAGAGATGATTCGAGGATAAAACTAAGGTGGAGAGAGAGAGAGATAACGATTTTCTTAAATCCAGAAACTGGCTGTATATGTCATAAAGCTTTAGCTCCTCTGTTTCACAAACTGATGGTTTAGTTTTGGAAGCGATCGATTTCATAAGAGGATTAAAATTTTTTCTCAGTGATTATATAGGGTGGCGTAATCTTAGCGTTGTTGATTAAATAGGAGTTTGGGTAAATGACGAATCAATTGCAACAATTAAGGAAAGACGTAACATAGGAGGAGTGGGGAGAGTGGGGGAGATGAAGAGGGAAGAAGGAAACATTGATACAATTTAGGGTTCCTTTGCAGAGATAATGATCGACTATGGCTCAGATTAGGAAGGAGACGATGTCTCTGATGCTGGACCGAGAAAAGGTATTAGGCCTTGTGGCCCAGAAAAGGAAGGAGAGTGTGTGTCGTTTTTTTGAGCCAGATTGGAAGGTTTAAAAACAACGTGGAGTTGGTTGAGGGAACAACGCGACGTTGAAGTCTGACGTGGCAGAAGGTGGGGGTTTTGGTTGAAAGCTTAGGTGGACATCATGAGAGGCTATAATGAGCTCCTTTTAAATAGTTAGATAGTTGAATAAATTATTCAACATTTGATAGTCTAATTTGACATCAAACCACCCAAAAAAGAGTTATTTACACAGTAAGACACTTTTTGAGTTTTGTTTGCAAGAGAAGTGACTTTATTGCCAAAATGCACATCATTTTTTCAATCCCAATGCATATTTGTAGGTATGGGCATTCGAGTATGTGATCGAGTTCGGATCAGATCTTTTCAGGTTCATGTACCCGAACTCCAAGCATTTAATATCAAACCGGATATTTTGTAGATTTAGTTTGGGTCATGTCGGGTTCGCATATTATAACTTTTTTTGGTTAAAAATATTTATTCCTCTTTGTTATCTTCTTCTGCTTCTTCTTCAATCTTCATCTTCTTCTTCTTCAGTGATCTTTTTCTTCTGATTCCTTCTTTTTCTTCATATATAGGACTCATTCTTCTTCTTCTTGATTTAACAAAAATTGAGTTCAAAAGCTGAGTTGGCTTTTCAGGAGATACTAAATGGTTTGCTTTCTATCAAATCCGTGATACAACACAACAACATTACATATCATATTTTGTATTTGATTTGGTCGCTTTTTATTGCAAAACGGTTCATTCGTAACGGTGGTTAGGGGTAAAAAATTTGTTACCTGTAAATTATATCCAATGTAAGCATAATTTACATGAACCCTGAGATCGATAAGCATCTAGATCAATCACATAATAGAATCTCAAGGAGGGTTAGCGGAATACCTCCGTTCATTGTAGTGGAGAAGTCTTCTTGAACGGTTTCCTGAACAGAAGATGAGAACCTGATCTTTAGGTTAGAGATTAGGTTTCTCTCCCCTTGCCTATAAACTATCTTTAGGTGTTGTGTTTAGAGATTTGGTTAAGATGCCTTTATGATGGGCTAAATGCATATATTTATAGGCGGAGAGAGGACCTAATTCCTCTTTAGGGTTTCCATAGGATTAATCTCAANTAGGAATTAACTCCTTTATTTCCATTTTATTGGTTACCAAATATATCAAGGAAAAGCAATATTCCATTAGAAAAAGGATAACTATAAGACCACATAACGAGGAAGGAAATATTCCTTACAGTCTCCCACTTGGTTGTTAGTAAAATCCATTAATATTTTCGTATGGAAACATAAGGCCGGCATAATATGCTAAACTCTTATCTTTCATTTGGTC
>OVAN01007778.1:2266-19156 GCA_900406275.1 Anastatica hierochuntica | reverse complement strand
TAACGTGGCGATGCTATATGGAGAGAACGACCTCCTTTTTAATAGTTAGATGACATTTACAAAGCCTCTAATGTAGACATGTAGTGGACATGGACGTTGGCATCGTAAACAAAAAAGATTGCAAATGGTTGTAACAAAAGAAAATCGAATAGGATTGAAAAAGTTGGTGTAATAAAAAATCAGAGAAATTGAAATTCAACTTACTTTTTACTATTTAAGAGATGAATTGTTTTCAAAAGAATTAAGCATTCGTAAGCGAGCAATTTATGTTCTCTACAAAATATGACAAATAGTAAAATCATAGAAGAATTTAAAAAAATTCACATTTCTTCCAAATTTTTTACTCTAAAATAGCAACCATTTTCACATGGTTCCTAAAGGTAATGACAAAAAACTTTACATTAAAACACATATTTTATAAATTTAGATAGTATTAGTTTTGACATATATAAAAGAAGTTAAAAACTCATAAATATATGATGCACCAACAAATACTAAACTCTCCGACAAGTTCCATTATCTTCGCAAGCAAGCCGAACATAGTAACAACTGTAATTTTCAAAAATCTGATTTTCTAAATCTCTAAATTGAAAAGACCCAAACAAAATCAGCTTTTTTTTCCCTTTATGTCAATGCCAAAATAATGACAAAAACAGAAATGTAATTCTCAAACATGTTCAAAGTTTTTCAACCTAAACATTGCTGCCAATAATGGAATTTTCTCATGTCACGTTGAAACAAAAAAGATGAAAAGAAAGTGCACTGAGAGGATCCATGACTAGGCACAGTTAATAGACGTAAGGAAGGATTCTATAGGGGACAAGTCTAAGATACTCTGCCCAAATCTCTTTGTACTTCTCTGCACATCGAACCTCGTCTCTTCGTTCTCTCCATATCAGCAGTATCAAAAGGTATATCGGGTAGAAATATGGAACCGGCGAACTGTAAATACCAAAGGCATCATCATAAAACAGCCAGATTGGGTTGCATAAACCCGGTTTCAAAAATCATACACCTAGCTTAAGATCAACATCTTAATCATAGCCAAATCGGTATGCGGGATAAACATGCTCAAGCGGAAGAAGTCACCTTATTCCGCAGGGCAGACTGAAGGAGAGAGCAAGCATCAAATCGCCAAGGTAGTTACAGTGCCTTGCAATTCCCCTGTCATATACTCAAAACAGCATTCTTTGTTATCAGAAATGTTTCATATCACCGTTCCCAACATGATGAATAACCAAAGACAGAGACGGCAATGAAACTAGAGAAGGAGAAAAGGTCATACCAATAGCCTGATGCAAGCAACTTTCCACCAACAACCACTGGAGGCTTACCCCATATCGGTGTTTTTGGGTTCTTCTTAAAGATATGTTTTTGTTTGTTAGCCCCTCTAAAAACCATGTACCTGCCAAAAAAGAATAGGTGGATTTCTTAGTCTAATTTTAAAGAATGTAAATAACCTAATGACTCGGAATTCAGAAACTTACCCTATAAGGAACACAAGGCAGTTGGCCACAATAGCAGGAACCGTTAGTTCTACTTTGTTGTGCAAGAGCCACCAGCCCTGCACAAGACAATCCAGTCACAGAGTTATTAATCATTCAAGAATGATATATTTTCCCGAGAATGACTGTTAAATGCAAGAAGATACCGTCAAGAAGATAAAATTTATGTATAGTGTTTGTTTTCATATACACAGTTACATGCCTGAATGCTAAAAGTGAAAGGAATCCACAGGAGATCTCCAAACACCAACATGAACCCCAATCTCTCTGCTATTATGTCCCACCTGGAGAAGGTAATATCAAAATCGACACACAGTATTTAGAAAGATCAAAGTAAGTGGAACATATTTGGGTAAGCCAATCATGTTTCCTCAAGGCACCATAAACTTACGTAGAGGTCATGTACTCTTCATGAACAAAGTAGTCCAATATATATAGCTGCAAATATAAAACTAATCAAAACTAAGAAAACACGGATGACCAGACTTTGAAAAAAGCAGGAGTTTTTAAGTAAACCCAAACGTACCGCACAGAAAATCTGGTAGAGAATCATCGACTGACTCAAGGAACCATCCTGCAAACTTTTTGCCAGAATAGAGAGATTGATAAGCAGCCATCCCATCATTCCGGCTCTGACAAAGAAAAACCTACACAAGGAATAATTTCCATTGCCATTAAGATGCATAACTATTTAAATCGCTACTCAACGAGTGTACTAAGAAATCTGAAGCAGTGACACTGGCTGGCTTACAAATAGAAGAAAAACGGAAAAGATGGATTACTTGAGATCGATTGTCATAAAACGAGGATTCAGCTGTATTCCAAACCACCTATCACATAAAACAAACAAGATGAGAAAAAATCAACGCGTGTTTGGAATGAGCAAGTGAAAAACATAAACCGTAAACTTCTAGATTTGATTAAAACGTTCAAACCTAAAGTCACAGAAGAGCAAGCTACAACCATTATAGGGGAAACTACTCAACATTCATCATGGTTCTGTAGGACCATATCGTCCAAACTGTTGTTTCTTAGTCTAAGTGTACCAGATTACGGATTATTCCTTCGGTTGCTCTTGAGTGAGTCAACATATAAATGTTTAACACAATGGTTTGTGAAATAAGAAATAACTAGATCTACAAATGCATTATGCCATTACCAGTCATGTACTAGATTTCCTGAGATATGAGGCTTTAGGGAAGAACTCTTATCCGAGGAACTGAGCCCAGTAACATACAATGCTAATGTCACCTGAGAAATATTAAGAAAAATCGTGGAGATTAAACACTACACTACGAAAGGCAAATAAAAATAGACTAATCTCATCTTGTTGTAACAAGACAAAGATCAATACAACCTCAATTAGGATCAATCATATTACCAAAACACAGAAGATAAAAGTAGCTGAGAGTAGCTCAAGTCCTCTATCTGCAACTACCTGCAGAAAAAATCTCAATGCTATAAGTAATGATAAAATCAATTTCAATCTTCACTCTCTTAAACAGAAAGGAGTATACTAATTGCAATCTTAAAACTGGTCTTGATGATCACAAAGAGTAACAACACTTACAAGAGGCGATACAATGCCGAGTTTTGCACAGATTCCCAAAATAGCGACCAACAATGTTAGTGCAAATAGTCCTGAAATTGAAGTTGAACATTCAAGCTCATAGATTTTCAGGATGTTACATTTATACAGAAACTAAAAATCAAGATCAAGTAACCATTGCATCGATAACGAAGTTGGGAGCCATCTGACAAAACGACGCCGCGAATAACTCTCCCGGGGAGAATTTCTCCAGCGACGGCCAAGTAAACGAAGTAAAACACCAGCACGTAAACCTAAAATCTCGGAAAATTTTCGAGAAACTTAGAATATACGAATTTGATCAGAAGGGAACTAAAACAATCGGAGGTACAATTGCGAAACTGAAAGGAGATTAAGCTCACAGATTGCAATGAGGGAATGAGAGATGGAAGAAGAACACTGAGATCCATATCAAGCAATAAGAAGAAGGATACAAAGTAGAAGATGAAGCATTCGATTGTATCGCCCTCTCGGCTTTGTTTGTTTGATTCGGATGGCAGAAGAAAATAATTCGATTTTTTTAAGTGGGAAGCTCGTGGTGGACTCTGATGAGTTCGCTTGTTTACTTTGAGAAATATTTGCAAAATGATCTTTACACTCTTAGGGTCCGAATGGTAACTGCGGTTTTAATAGTGCGGGAAAAGCGGATTTACTGCAAAAGCGGTTTTAATTACGGTGCGGTTAAACTGCGGTGTGGGCGGAATGCGGGACAAGTTACTGCAAAAAAAACGGTGCAGAATAGTATTTGAATGGTAACAAAATAATTTGCGGGGAGGAATAAATAGTTGAAAGATAAAACGGTGCCGGATACTTAGTATATATATATTAATATAATTTAAATGGGTTATTGATATTAGTATATTTTAAATAAAAATAATTAATGTAATTAAATAAAAGCATTTAGTGTACTATTTACCATAGAAACTTTCAACTATAAAAATAAATTTTGAAATATAAACGTTATAAATTGTTAAATTTAGGTTCACAAAAAGTTTCGATAACTAGTTCAGTTTGGATTAGTTATTTGTCTTTCGGATAAAAATAGTTGATTTTCATATATATATATATAATTATATTTTAGGTTTATCGATACCATTCGATTTTCTAATTATGTGAAATATAATGTTAGATAAATATTTCAGTTAAAATAAATTAATAATATTAGTATTATTGTTTATTTTTCCAATTGTTAAAAGTGAATAATAATTGTTGTAAGTGTAGTACGTGTATAATTATATCAAATTATTAAATAAATTTTAAATGAAATTTGGATTTTTATAATATATATATATATTTATATGTATGTTTATGTGTTTATACACAGCGCAACTATTCCTCCGTTCCGTATCAAAAGTGGTGTGGGAAATAACGCCCCACATATATAACTGATAAAACAAGAAAAAATAATTGTTTTTATATTTTTTCACTGTAGTGCGTTTTTTAGAAATCCCGCACCGCATTTGACTTATACTTGTGAATGGTGAATTTTACTGAGTCACTTTGCCACGTTATAAAAAACGCCCCACGTATCGGTTACCATTCATTACGTTAAATTTCATACGACTAAAACGCAACGTAAGACTAGAGGTTAAATATAAAATCGAAGCTAAAAAGATACTTGCAAAAAAATCTATCTCATTAAAAGGGAGACATAGACATTTTTATGTGTGATTTTTAAAAATAAACATATTTTAATTTTTTTTATTAAATGTATCTAATAAATTAAAATAACTCTAATAACTTATTTACATATTCCAACAAACATATTAGAATATTTTAATATTTTTTTTACTTACACACTATCAAAATTGTAAACCAACACAATTTAAAATATCAATTTTCAGCAAATTTAAATATAGTCTGTTTTCAAATTTAAAATAAATCCATAACTTTTAATATAATTATATTACTATATTATTATATTCTAAATAAATTTTGTTACAAAAATTCAAAAAAAACTTATTAAATGGTTAAATTTAGAAAAAATCTATAAAAATTTATAAATAATTTATATACACTATAAAAATTTAAGTTTAGTCATCTGATACTTTTTAAAATACTCTAACGGGTTTTGTTTCACGGTATTTCGGGAATTGAATATTATCCGAACTGAATCCATACGAATATCCGAGAAAATCCGAAAGTTCGAAAATCTCAAATCTAAAACGAACCTAGAGTTCGATATAACTGGAAATTCTAAAATTTTTGAACCTAAACCGGAATCCAAAACTCGAAATAACCGAAAGTTATAAATCTGATACTCGAAAAATCTAAACATGATTAATTATATATAAAATTATGTTAAAAAAACCGCGCGATTGCGCGGACCAAAACTCTAGTATTAAGCTAAATCTTAATCATATATATATGTTTTGTAGTCAAAACTTTGAATGTCACATCATACACTTGTAAAATTGATACACGTTTTTTTATGATTGATCATGGTTAAACTTTTTGAATATCAAGTTCAAGATTTTCGGTTATTTCGATATTCGGGTTGAGTTCATGTTCAGAATTAAAAAAATTATTACTTATTTTGAATTTCGAGTTTGGGTTTATGTTTGGAATTTTCAGGTTTTTCGGCTATCCATATGAGTTCGGATAGAAATTAAGTTTAGATATTATTCGATACTCAGAATACCATGAAACAAAATTTTTTTGGAGTATTTTTTTAAAAAAACATCATATGATAAACTTACATTTTTATAGTTTATATAAATATATTTTATAACTAAATTTTGTAATATTTTCGAGAATCTTTTGATTTGTGAGGAGTAATTAGAGTTAGTTTTATTTTTTAATTCATTAAATATATTAGTTATATTTAATAAGATTTTTTAGTCGATGTTCAATTTAAAAAATTACACATGAAATAAAGTTATGTACTTTTTTTAATAGATAAGACTAGAGTTTTGACTCGCGCAATGCGTGGTTTTTTTTAATAATTTTATATATTATTAATCATGTTTAGATTTTTCGAGTAACGAATTTATAATTTTCGATTATTTCGAGTTTCGGATTCAGGTTTAGGTTCAAAACTTTTAGAATTTTCAGTTATATCGAATTCTTGGTTCAGTTTAGATTTGAGACTTTCGAACTTTCAGATTTTCTCGGATACTCGTATGGGTTCAGTTCGGATAATATTCAATTTCCGAAATACCGTGAAACAAAACCCGTCAGAGTATTTAAAAAACATCATATGACTAAACTTAAATTTTTATATTTTATATAAACTATTCATAAATTTTTATCGATTTTTCTAAATTTTATCATTTTACAAATTTTTCTGAATTTTTGTAACAAATTTATTTAGAAAATAATAATATTGTAATATAATTATTTTAAATGTTATGGATATATTTTAAATTTGTAAACAAACTATACTTAAATTTGCTGAAAGTTGATGATTTTAAATTGTGCTAGTTTACAATTTTGATAGTGTTTAAGTGAAAAGAATATTAGAATATTCTAATATGTTTATTTGAATATGTAAATGAGTAACTAGAGTTATTTTAATTTATTAGATACATTTAATAAAAAAAATTTTAATATGTTTATTTTGAGAAATCACACATGAAAAAGTCTATATCTTCCCTTTTAATAAGATATATTTTATGTCTTATTTTTTATTTTCATTTATTTATTTAAAATCTAAATTAATGCAATTTTCATTTACAAACCAATGATTGAATATAGAGTTAATGGTCAAAACGGTAATGACTTTTGAAATTTCGCCATAAATCTTTTGATTGTCATGAAAGATGAGAAATTACAACGTTTTTTACGATAATTTATTCTTACTCTGATAGATGAACTATGAGAGTCAGTTGTGGTGGCGATTATTGTACCCCTTTGACGCATCTCTGCCATTAGAAAATCTTTTTGAAGTCTAGACTTCATACCCAGTCATCAGTCTCATCGTCAAGATTGAGTAGCAACATGGATGGGCCAAAAATCTCAAAACAAGGATTAGCTCACGTCGGTCCTCTTAACTTGATGACAAAGCCATACTCTTATATCTTCGCTTATAGTGTTTATATGCTAACAATGTTTAATTTTATATGTTATGCACAGTATGAAGATTGAAAGATATATACTACTTTTAGATATACATATACGTTTTTAAGCTTTCACATCCCATGATCTGTTACATATTCTAACTTAAAATAACACGTCATATTCTTTTATATGATGTTGAGTGATCATATATAATAATTTTTATATTTATAAAATTTCACAATTGGAGCGTTTCTTATGTTTGGATATTTGTTGTATATTTTGATTTCGGACATAGTATATACTTTCTTTGTGACACTTAAGAATAAAAATATTGTACAACTACACTATGTATTCAAAAGAAAAATCCTTACAAAATACAACAAAAAGAGAAACTATGTGCACATCAACGTCTGACTTGCTTGTAAGGTTATTATTCGCTTTTCAAAATGTTCTACATGAATTTATAAAGCCAACCTTGAGAGAGCAAGAGATAAATAAGCATAGTCAAGTGGATTTTCATAAACCCTGAAATGAGCTTTGTTGAAACTTAGTGCGTTAAAATATTTGATGTAAGCTCGGTGCTTACTATTTATTTCTCATGTCAATGTCGATGTGTTTCATGCATTATGGTATTTTTTCGTTACCAATGCAAATTAAAGACTAAATTTTGATTGGTTCTTTAGTTTTCACAAAGGTGTTAAATATGTAGAAAAAATTGTTGCTACATTTCTTTGAAGCAAAAAAGTGTTTATACAATTAAATAAACTAAGTTAACAAAATAAATGCAGTTTTTATATCCTAATACAAAAACAAATTCCTTTTGAATGATGAACAAAGTTTGTTTTATCTGTGAACAAAAAAAAATAGATTGTTTGTCTATCGTAACATAAATCCTAATATTTTCTTGCTACACAATATAATTTACAGCATATATATATTTATCCATACAATCAAAATGAAACATATTTCGTATCACATTTATAATACAAAGAAAATATACATACGTATAATTCATAACCCATGCGTATACGTGGGTACGTATTATACATAATCCCTCCGTATGTGCGGATAATCGCCTAATTGATATTAACAATTTTTGTTCTCTGTTATTTCAAAATTTTGAGTATTTTGTGAATAGAATATAAATTCGGATAGATACTTGCAAAATTTTGTGAAAAAATGTAGGCAAACTTTACCCAATTTAAAGTAAGTAGATATATGAATATTTGAAAAAATATTCGAAATAAAAGAAAGTCAATCGTATTCTCTCAGAAGCGCATCTCAAAGCACCAAGACAAGCTATGTCCTCTGACGTCGGCGATTCCATAACTCGCCGGCGTCGCTGTATTTCTGTTATGTCATTTTCTCTTTTGTTCCGTTCGCGTAGCTCTCCCCCTCTCTGTTTTAGAGTTTTTCTCCATATTCTTCTGATGTTTTTAGAATGAATTTGCTCCACCGCCATTGATGGTAGTGCGAGGTTCTGCCGAAGCCGCTTCCGAATGCTCTGGCTCATGTACCTCTCTAGTAGCTCATCTGCGTTCATGGCTACCCTAATCTCAACACGGATTAACGAAAATTTCGAGAGTCCTTCTAATGTTCTATCTGGACAGAGCATACGGAGGCTAGATCTAAAGTGTTTTTGGATTTTGTTAACCTCTTCATCTGTTGGAACATCTCTCTGCGGAGAAGAACTGTACCGACTTACTTTGGAGCAAGCGAGGAAACTTTTCTGGGGGCGACCTTGAACATTTCCCTTTACTCACCATTTTAAAGGTGTCACCCTCAGAGCAGTCAGATCCTCACGCCGTCATGAAACCCTTGGCAGCTACTCTGCTCATCTCCTCCAAATCGAAGATCTATGTTCACATATATAGATCTCGCATGTCATTGGCAAAGACAGACATGTCCTCACCTCGTACTCCAATGTCTCATCTAATCGGTCTTGGTGGTAACTCCTATGGCTTGAGTCCAAGGCCGACCTTTCGTTCGTCGGCGACGACGGTCTCAATCATAGTAAAAAAATTTCGAAGGGCTACCGGTTTGGCTTGGTTTCCGGCACAATTGATTGGTGCCAACACGGTTCTGTTGGTGGCAGAAAGTCCAGCTTGAGTCCAACCCCTTTGTCCTCGTCAAACCTCGTCAGAATCATCTTCTTAGTCGCCGACCTAAATATGTCTAGTCTGACAGCTTTCTTGCCTCGATGTTCTCATTTCCCAAAATCAAGTTTGGGCTCGAAGCTGAAAGGCCCAACAAGTGAACTTTATAATTTGGGCTCAACGTTGCATGATATTAGCGCATGTACAAGCTTTAGTGAAAATATCTCTTTTCAAAGTTGTGTTTGACATCTATCAAGAACCTCAACGAGAGAATGCGTTCTTCAAATGTCAATTTCTGATTGGAGGTCATTAAAACTTGAAGATATTCCCTTACTCTTTTTTCTTATAAAGAAGATTAATCAAATTTCCTCATGTCGGGGCCATGAGAGATTGCTTACCACCTTCCTCTCTTAGTAGAAGAGATTATTTCTATCAAATTTCCTTTTTACGAGAGGAACCTTTCTCTTGATTTCAAAGTCAAAGAGTATTATCTTTCTTCTAACTGTTTATTATCTTGTGTAATGGTTCGCACGGAACCGGAGGATGCAACATATTTCATTCCGATGAGAACCGAGGTTATGGAGGTTTTAACATCACGATATATGGTGACTATTCTCAAGTAGGAAGAAAAGAAAGGCCGGTGTATTTCTTTTGCGGATCTCTCCGTTTGTGACATCTTCTTTAACCATTCCGGCGAATTATCAAACTTGCTCAAGTTTGTAATCCTATCTACTTTTTGTAATATTATCTTTGTTTATGAATTAGCTCATTGAATATCTCATGGTGTCTTTACGAATGTAATCTTTTAAGTAATGAATGATATATGTTTGACAGAAAAAAGAATATTCGAAATAAATTTCTAAAATACGAATAAATAATTCATATGCTCAATTTTATGTTTCATTTTTATAACTGATCATATATTGTTCAACTTTATATTTTGTATGCTAAACTTTAATGTCTAGATTTTTGAGTTTATTTAGGTAATTTTAGATTCTTAAACTATTTTAGATAATCTAAATATATATCCCAATACGAACCCATAAAAATCTAAACCGACTTTAAATCGAATTTGATCTTTTATATATACTAGGACTATCCCCGCGCTACGCGCGGGTTTTTGTTTACGATATTTAGCTTTTCAGTAATGTTGTGTGATTCTTCGTGTCGTCTCGTTTAGGTGGTGTGGCTGGAATTTGAGTTTTTGTTTGCGAGAGTTATTTTATTTGATTTGATTGTGTTTTGGTTTTATTTGGGTTTTTGAAATTTTTATGTCAAACTTTTTTTTTAATGTCAAACTTTAATTTCGTTGTTTTTGAAATAATGTATTGTTGAAAAGGTAACTAATTTGAATATGAATGGAGTAGCAAATGATAAGGTTATGAATATATAAAAGTTGTTCAACACGCGTAGCCATTACAAAGTAAACTACATGGATGTAAATTTTTGTTTATGATATTTTCTCGGAGTGTGGTGATGCTTACTTTTTCTTATGCTTTTTTGGAGAAGTGTTCACGTTTTTGGCTCTAGTAAGGTCGATGTTTTTTGCGGTTGTAGCTCGAGACTCTTGTAAATTGCGGATGGTACAAAATGAACTTTTGGTCAAAGATATAGATCAACATTGGTTAGAGATCTTTTTTCCCAGTAGTACATTGACTATTATTAAATGGTGTTGTAAAGTAATGTCCACCCTTTCTTTATATGTAACCTGTAACGTGAGACATATTGTTTAGTTTTTTTTTCCTACACTATATATTTAGGGATGTCGTTTTACTTACATGTTCTCCTCGATAGTGAGTAATAAATTTCTTTGTAGACTATATTTCTATTATCTTTTGGTTCTTCTTCTCCTTATCAGATGCGTAGAGCTCCTGCATATATAGAGCTGCTTGATAATTATGGTTTTTAATAAATAAATTAAAGCAAAACACATAGAAAATATTCCATCATATCATGAAATTCTATATTCCAATTCAATATTATGCTTAGACATAGATTTTTCACATAAACATATATGAGTGAAGAGTTAAAAATATTGATATAAAATAAGAGTTAACGTAACATGGACTAAACATCCAACAAACAAAACATTCAACTTGAACTTTCTTGGTTACTAAAGATCAATGTCTATGCCCACAAAATAAAATATTTGAAATAATCGAGTACAAAATGCTTGTATTAACCATTCATCGTTATCAAGTTCCTACACACTTCAAAATTCAAAATTTCACCACCCAAGGAGCAAAAGCATTGTATTCAAAATCTAAACCGTAAAACAAAGATGAAAATTCAAAAGAGGGAGAAGACCTAATCTTAAGTAACTTAGTTAACCAAGTTAATCATATTATTAACAATACTTCACTAATGTTAATCATAATTATCTACCAATTTGAGTTCCAAAGTTTTGTTGTAAATTGACTTTTTTGCTACCCACTCTTGGGTATTAGAGGTGTTCATCTATTTTTAATTATGATAAAGAAAACTATTTTTTAACATTTTATTTTTGACTCAAATTTTTATGATTTATATCGATTAATTTTTTTTATTTTTTAATAGAGAGAATGTTTACTTTAATGGTAGTCTCTTAAAATATTTTAATTATACTCTATCCATATTAAATTATCAAAATATGTGTATAACTAATACTTTTCCAATGAATAGACTCTACCTTTTTAGTTATCAATTTTGAAGCATATGTCAAAGGAAAGTCTTGCTAGTTTATCATTGAAACATATGTAAGTGTGATTTTACAAACTAATAAGTGCTTTGAATAAAAGATTTCACTCACTTATTTTAATAATTCTCATTATGTGTTTAAAAGCCAATTTTCTTATAAATTCTCATTCTTTGTTTTAAAAAATATTTTATCTTCTTTCTTATAGTGCTTTATGTTTCCTCTAAAATTCCTTTTTTCTATTCTCCATATTCTAAGATCTTTCATCATTTTCTCCATATTATCGGTTGAAGTAAGTATCAAAAAATATGCTACGAAATGTACAACTTATAGTTGTCGTTTGATGACTTTGAAGTCAAGATTTACCATCAATTTTGGGGTAAATTAAAATATCAAACCAAAATATTTTTCATACTGAAAACTAAAAACCATAACATCTTATAATCATTTTTCACTTTGCAAGAGCTATTATGTCAATGGCTTTTACTTGTTTAATTCAAAGTATCAAGATAATGTGGAAATTATTTTATCTTCTTTCTTATGGTGCTTTTTGTTTCCTCTAAAATTCCTTTTTGTATCCTCCATATTCTAAGATTTTTCATCATTTTCTCCATATAATCAGTTGAAGTATAAATTTTTAAAGTGTCAAAAAATATGGTATGAAATTTACAACTTATAATTGTCGTTTGATGACTTTGAAGTCAAGATTTACGATCAATTTTGGGGTAAATAAAAATATCGAACCAAAATATTTTTCATACTGAAAACTAAAAACAATAACCTCTTATAATCATTTTTCACTTTGCAATAGTTATCATGTCAATGGTTTTTACTTGTTTATTTCAAAGTATCAAGATAATGTGGAAAATATTTTATCTTCTTTCTTATGGTGCTTTTAGTATCCTCTCAAATTCCTTTTTTCTGTTCTCCATATTCTAAGATCTTTCATCATTTTCTCCATATTATCAATTGAAGTATAAATTTTTATAGTGTCAAAAAATATGGTACGAAATGCACAACTTATAATTGTCGTTTGATGATTTTGAAGTCAAGATTTACCATCAATTTTGGGTAAATTTAAATATCGAACCAAAATATTTTTCATACTGAAAACTAAAATCCATAATCTCTTATAATAATTTTTCACTTTGCAAGAGTTATTATGTCAATGGTTTTTACTTGTTTAATTCAAAGTATCAAGATAATGTGGAAAAAAGTTCGTTATGCCGGATTAGAATTTAGAAAGTATAAATACATACACATGTATATTATGTTAATGGTCTTTACTCGTTTTATTGAAAGTATCAAGATAATGTGGGGAAATTTTCGTTTACGCCGGATTAAATTTTGAAAAGTATAAATGAATACACATATTCTAGATCTAAATAACTATATTTGTCGAACATTTTTGCCGAGGCTCGCGTGTCATTGTTATTTAGCACTCGATAAGTTCCTTACAAAACAAATTACATCAGAATAAGAGATTTTGGAGAGGGAATATTTCACTAAAACTTACTGCCATGAATGGAACCTTGAAACCTATACATCTTCATCATATTTTTTCAAATAAGTTTTGAGGATTAGAAAAATAAATCCTGTCCAGAACTAATGGTGCTAATTTTATGAGCTTTCCTTAAATTTTTTTAAATAGACAAATATGCATTATATTTTTAAATTCTATATTTTGGAAAAGAACTTGGACAAATATTGTGAGGTATTTTAAACCGGTAACAAAAAATGGTTTAGTTTGTTTTTCAAATTACAACTTCTTAAAATCTAAAATAATTTTTTTAATCAACCAAATATTAATTAAAACTTCACTTCATCGTCAGTAGCTCAAGTTAAAGGAATAGAGTCTACAATGTTAAAATAATTTTTAAGATATAGTATTTAATTTACAATGCATTTTAGACTATATTAATCATAAATATATGTAACAATAAGGTTTACAAATCTTGATTTTGCTCAGCAAAATTTATTAAGATTATCTGATATTGTTAGCTTAATCTGAACCATACGACAGTTCTCATTTTGTTTTTGATTTTAAGTGAGTTCCAAATTTGATTATATTGTTTATCTTATTTTAAGCAAAACCGTTTTAGCTTTTATTTTGAAAGCGAAATAATTTACCAAAATATGATCATCTATCCACACACATTATTGTTTTGGTTCTAGTCTTAATCATTCCCAAAATAATTAATTTATTAGGCAACTTAAATAACTGTAACTTTAAATTTATAGCAAGAATATGTTTTCTAACTTTTCTTTTGAATCACAATCCGAACTTGTATATTCATAGTTGAAAGATGTGCAATTCATTATGTAAAACTCTTGACTTTTCTTGAGGTACACAATACTCTATCTTGATATTTAGATGTATGATTTGTATAACTATTTTGCTTTTGTTTTAGAACTTAACGTAGATCCCAATTCTATTAAAAAGTATTCAATGCATGTCGTGGTTTTCATAATTCTATATATCATCTTTCTGGGCTTAACTAACCGTCATTTTATCGAACAAAAATAGATGATGCCATGTCCTTTTTCCTTTTTGTATTACTATTACAAACACTTTGTTTATCTTGCTCATAAGTTTGGACCACCCCGTTGAATACATTGAAAAATATTTTCCAAATCATTTTCTCCTCTTCTTTTCTCGATATTGAGCTTTGACTCCACAACCTACAAAACATGATTCTTACCAAAGCACAATAAAACACTATTATTTTGTCTCGACGTCAGTTTTAAGAGCAGTATTAGTATTTCTCGACATAGGTTTGAAGCTTAAAGAGCCATAATAAAAGTAGACAAACAAACCCCAACAAAGCATCTTGATTTGGACTCGGTATCTATGGGATATGCACTAATCTTGTCGTCCAGCCAAAAACATGTTCATAAATCATTCAAAATCTCACATTGTATACAACTTTATAACATGAGATATTTACAAGATGACTAAATTTTCAGAGAAAGACTCCCAAACAACCGCACATAACCAAATATCTTCTGCCCATGTGAGCTCCATTCTGTGTAAGATTGGCTCTTCTGTTATCTCTTTCTACTCTTAGGTCGAGTCACCAATATATGTTCTCAATCCTAACTTGTTATCAAGCATCTTAGGGGCTTTATAGGTTCCTTCACTTGAGGTATGCAACTTTCCAGAGAGGAGTTAGGTGGAAAGGTTGTTTGCATCTGCTATGGCATAGATTCTGCAGTTGTGATATCATTTTGGTCTGGATAATCGGCTAACACTTTAGATACTTATTCTGAGGGTCGAGCTTTGGTTGCTTCAATTCCAGCTGGACTTAATCTTCCAAGAGTTTCTTGTGCTTTCTACATAATCGCTTGTCGATACTTTCCTTGAGCCTCGATCCTCAAATACCCACGACTTACATTATTGTCTTGGGAGTAGCCTCTGCAGAGACAAAGGTGAACACATTAATGCATTATGTCTAGAAGGGTGATTGTCAAAAATAGTTCCTTTCCTAATTATATAACTTATTGTCTCATTTTCCAAGTTGGTTGACTGCTTCAATGAATCTATCATGAAGATCTGGAGTCCATTTTAGTCGTGGCTTTGCATCGGTTGAGAGGATGAGTCCAAAATCTCGTGTGAATGGATGCCTTTTATAAGCAATGGGCATTGTTGATGAAGAGACGATACTCTTTTCGTGGTGCTGGTTCTGGTAATAAGCTTGTCTTCCAGATAAAAATGTAAAATTCCCCTCACCTTCCACTATTGCATTAATTATGAGCGTAATGATCAAATGTTTTTCTTTTACCTCGCACAATCTTAGTTTCTAAATGCAGCTTGTTGGTCTCAGTTTATATGAGGTTTATTATACCTTCAGATATGATACCCAATCCCTCAATCTACCACATTAATAATACTCCTGCATTTAGAAACCGATTAGTAGAGATAAAACATAGAGGAAAAGCTAATCACACAGATGTTAAAAAAAGGAAAAAAGCAAAGCGCATACACACATTTGTGTTATTCACTGCACTTTTTGTCTAGATTCTTTAAAATAAACTAAATGATCTACTAATTTATATGAGAGATGGTACAAAGTTCTTATTTACTCAAAGGTAATCAGTTTCATTCATACTCTGAAGTACAAAGTTACAAAGGATGGAACAAAAAAAGAATGATCATCTTTTCTGTGAAAGGACTTTCACATCTAAAAAAAAATGAAAGCTAATGGACTCTCGAAAGTGAGGCTCATACATTATTTACAAAATTAAGAGCTTCGAACGGCATACTTGACAATGAAGGAGAAGGAGAATGACGCCCATTAACCAGACAGAGACGTGGGTGAAGCAGAATTTGTTTTCGATGGCCGAAGTCTGTTGACACTTGAGAGTCATGGGAGTCGGAGGGGTATTTGGTGTTGCTGGTGCCATTATGTTTTTCTGCGGATTGGTGGGATGATGAGCAGGGAGGTCCAATGGCTTTATAGCCTGGGGCTGGAGCGACGCATGTGTTGTAGAAGGAGACATCTGACACGTCGAGGGCTATTAATTGGCAAGCAATAAAGGTCGAGAGAGTGGGCATGAGAGGTGGTGGAGGCGAAACGATCGAAGTTAATGGTCCGAGCTTCCATTAAGGTGGATACGTTAGGGCAGTTTCGTTGGGGATCCGGGATCGTCGGCTTAAGAAGATGAAAACGGCAAAGAGGAGCAATCATGGGTTGAGGCTTGAGTGGTCTATATGGGGTTGTTAAGTCTCCTTGGAGATATTTAGGCTTTCACCTCCGTGGCCCAACTAAATACTGTTAAGAGGAGGAAACGTAAATCGCGTTAAAGAATGAGGCTGATGACGTGTCAGCTAGATAAACAACAAAGAAAAAACTGACGTGGATATCTTGAAAGTGGAGAGATTGTCCCTTTTATATAGTTAGACTAGGGGAATTCCCGCGCTACGCGCGGGTTATGTGTTATATATTTTATTTATATTATTAGAGTTGTCATTGGACCATTCATTTTTTGGAGAAAAATTATCTCTCTCCGCACATAGAGAACTTTCTT
>OVAN01007777.1:0-19157 GCA_900406275.1 Anastatica hierochuntica | reverse complement strand
AGAGTCAGACTCAGAAGAAGATACGGGTGTATCAGATTATCTACTAGCTAGAGACAGAAGTAGAAGGAGGAATATCAGGCCACCATTAAGGTTTAAAGATTCTGATTTTGTTGCCTATGCACTATTGGCAGCAGAAGACATAGAGACAGATGAGCCTAAGAGATATAGAGAGGCTAAAAGGAGTAAGAATTGGAAATTCTGGAACAGAGCCTCAGATGAGGAAATGGATTCACTACTGAAGAGTCACACTTGGGATTTGGTAGACAGACCTAAAGGATAGAAGCTAGTAGGATGTAAATGGATATTCAAGTTAAAGCCAGGGATCCCAGGGATTGAGGGACCAAGGTTCAAAGCCAGGCTAGTGGCGAAAGGATATTCACAGAAAG
The DNA here is from genome assembly GCA_900406275.1 of Anastatica hierochuntica. NCBI lineage: Eukaryota > Viridiplantae > Streptophyta > Magnoliopsida > Brassicales > Brassicaceae > Anastatica > Anastatica hierochuntica. The sequence goes on along the minus strand of OVAN01007777.1, from coordinate 18,771 downwards.
AGGGAATTGACTACAATGAGATATTCTCTCTTGTAGTCAAACATGCATCAATAAGATTGATGTTATCAATTGTGGTGAATCTGGATTTTGAGTTGGAACAACTGGATGTAAAAAAAGCTTTCCTACATGGGGATCTAGAGGAAAGGATCCTAATGGAACAACCAGAGGGCTACATTAGAAAGGGAGATGAGGATAAAGTTTGTCTTCTTAAGAGATCACTCTATGGTCTAAAGCAATCCTCAAGACAATGGAATGTTAGGTTTGATATCTTCATGAAGGAACATAACTTCTTAAGAAGCAACTATGATCCCTGTGTTTACATGAAGAATGTAAAGACAAAGAAGGCTATATATCTACTGTTGTATGTAGATTATATGCTCATTGCCTCTGGGGATAAAGAAGAAATCAGAAGAGTAAAGGATAGTCTGAATTTGGAGTTTGAAATGAAAGATCTGGGGCATGCTTCAAGGATTCTAGGAATGGACATTCAGAGAGATAGAAAAGAAGGTACTCAAGGAAACTACTTACAAAAGGTTTTAAAGAGTTTTAGAATGTGGGAAGCCAAGGCTACTGTTACACCATTAGCTTCACATTTCAAACTCAAGAGTTTAACCAAGGAAGAACCTAAGACTGAAGCTAATCATATGGAAAGGATACCATATGCAAGTGGGGTTGGGAGTCTTATGTATGCAATGATTGGTTTAAGACCAGACATTGCATATTCTGTAGGAGTTGTTAACAGGTTTATGTCTAAACCTGGAAGAGATCATTGGGCGGCAGTTAAGTGGATTTTAAGATACATTAAAGGATCTTTTAGTTCAAGTCTTACTTTCAAGAAGAATTCTCAGTTCAAGATTGAAGGTTTTTGTGATTCAGATTTTGCTACAGATTTGGACAAAAGGAGGTCAATTACAGGTTTTTTGTTCAAGGTTTGGGGAAACACTGTAAGCTGGAGATCCAACTTACAATTAGTGGTAGCTCTTTCAACTACTAAGGCAGAGTACATGGCTCTTTCTGCAGCAGTGAAAGAGGCTATTTGGCCAAGAGGGTTGTGCAATGAGTTGGGTTTTGGAAATGAAAGTGTAGACATACACTGTGATTCACAGAGTGCCCTAGCTCTAGCTAAAAATGCAGTGTTTCACGAAAGGTCTAAGCACATTGCAACTAAGTATCATCACATAAGGGACTCAATTTCTACAGGGGAAGTAATCCTACACATGATACATACTAGCAAGAATCCAGCAGACTTCCTAACTAAGGCCTTACCTGGTCCAAAGTTTAGTCTCTGCTGTGATTTGGCATGCCTTGCCTGAGCAAGGCATTAGCCCCGGGTAGCTAAGGTCTGTGAGATCATCCAGTGTTCCTCGCAAAAGGTAAACATAACAGGTTAGATCTTTATACTGGTCAGAACACAGACAAAAGATAGCTAAAGAGAAGTTCTCTAAGGAAAAGGAGTTACCCGGAGGCACAGGACCTGGAAGCTGAAGACTGGAGCTTCAGGTGGAGATGACTGAGCGAGGAGAGTTTGTTTCTGGAGGAACGGGATGAAAATCTCGAGGTGGAGCTGATCTCCAGAATAGATCGGAGAAGACCTGTACGGTTATGACCAGGAGACAAAGGATAAAAGTCAGGATCAGCTCAAGTACAAACATGCATCTAGACAGACAAAAAAAAGGTTGCATGTAAAGGAATTGAAGAGTTTTTGTTATTACCTTCGAGTATCGATGGTTTCTGAAGTCTGTAGCTTCCAGCTGGGGTAAGGATCTGCTTTATGAACAGATGTTCAGAGGAAGTGTGAAGAGGAGAAAGGAATCTGTGGCTATCGAGCTGAAGAAAGGTTTGGTCTAGTTAGAGAAGAGGAAGATCGTGACAAGAACATAGTCACTGGATCTTAGATTCGTGAATGGATTCACGGATTAGGGTTTCTGCTATCGAGAGGAAGAAGAGAGAGAGAGGAGTAGCTTCAGGGTTTGAGAGAGAAAGACGCGTTTCATCTTCTGAAGCAAAATGTGGAGTTTGTGAGTGGGTTTGTTACAGAAGATGGGCCTGGTCAAAGTCAAGCCCAAGTGTTTGTTTGTTGTTGCTAAAGGGTATGGGCCAAGTCGGTGAAGCCCATTAGCGTTATTTTGTTGAGATAATAACTAATAGAAGTTAGTTAGAGATAAAAACAATAGAAGAAACAGAACAATAACATATAGAACAGAGAAGATCGAGAGAGAGAGAGAGCAAGAGAGATCGAGAAGCTGAAGAAGAAACAAGGAGCTTTCTTCGCCATTGAAGGGGTGACAAGAAGCTTGAAGATCCTCTAACATGAATGGGTATTCTCTTGATCTAGCTCCATAGAAAACACCTCTTGATTCTTGTTCTGTTTTGCTTGAAGAAATCTGTAACAAGCAAAACAAAGTGTTAGCCTCTTTCGATCTTGAAGTACAAAGAAGATAGTGGATGCATGAGGGTTTGATTCCCTCTCCAGAGAGTAGAGAAATCGAACTCTGGGTAAACAAAGTCTTGTGTCAAACTTAGTATGAATCTTTGTCAAACAACAAGCAATACACACGATCAAAATCAACAAGTATAATAACAATACATTAATACATATAGTGTGCTCATGGATATGAGCAAGTGCTTACAGTTTGTAACGACTCTGTGAATAGAGCTGAGAAATTGGTAAAGGCTTAGAACACTACGGGAAAACCAGTGTGCAAGTTATTAAAAGTCATGCCTCTTGTTGCTTCTGTTGCCTTTGAATGCTGTAACATTTTTTCCTCTACTATTCTATAGCATGAACCTAGCTCTAACTTCTTCTCTATAAGCAGGTCCCAAGCGTCTAACACGTGTCCATTGCTCCTGAGTCCGTGATACCAAAACAGATTTTAGGGTATGACTGGTAGTATTTCCTTTCAATGTTACTAAGCGATGACACTTTCTTCTCGAGCTCCTTTGACGTTGTTTCAGGTATTTTATTTATCTTTATCTCCTTGGATTGTTTTGCAGATATTACATGAACAACGTTGATGAAGCTCTTGATTGCTTCTGAAGCCACTATGTCTGAGACTCGGTTCAGAGTAAGATTCCACTCATCGCAAAACACATAAGCCTCAAATGGCTCATGACGATTGGAATTTTCATCGTGGCAAACAAGAAGAAGAGTTAGCTTGAACATGCTTGAACCGAACACACGAAATCCGTTAGAATTTAATCAGCCGATAGAAACTGGAGTGCCATAAAGACACAAATGTTTCCAAATCACGTGTTGCTTGTCGGTGTAGTTGAGATGTTGATTCCCCTTACTTGACCTATTAATGAGCCCCTGAACTTTTTGCACGATGTTATTTTGAATCTCGTGGAATTGTATCAAAACTAAGAAATAATTAGGCCCCATAGTAGCAAAAATTTAAGAAAAATTGGACCCTTTTCTTAACAAAATCATCTGATTTTTACCCGGGCCCAGGAGCAATGGCACTTCTGCCCTACCCTCCTGGGCCGGACCTGGAAATATCATATATTAGTGAGTGTAACTTTTTATGTTTAGAAAGGTGCTTATGTGATGAAATCAAAGCAATTGTTATTGCATAGTCGAGACTTAGTGGCCAAGAAATTTTTTTCTCTCTTTTTCTATGGTATCACTACAACTATAACACTTGAACTTGGGTGGAGACCTTTTAAAATGCATGTCCAAACCACCATGCTACCAACAATATCGTCTCTATGCCGATCAAATCAATATAAGGGAGTTAGGGATCTTTGTCTCACTCTAAGAAGCAATATCACAGATTCTCCTTCTCTCAACTCCTAGAAAAATCAAACAACATAACAAATCCCTTATCAAGTACATATGTTAGCCATAATAAAGTCGAAGACTTGGTAAGAAAATACCTATTTGATCGGAAATGTCGTCAAGCCCAAACATTTAGATTCCATCTCGATTGTTCAAAATTAAGGAACCGGAAGAAAAAAGAAATCCATAACTAATCAAAAACCATTAAAGAGGAAAGCTTGGAAGAAGATTGACAATGGGATAAGAGTGAAAACAGCTGGCTTTCTGCAAAGGAGACCTACATATTTATGCTTCCAGTTATAGGAATGATGTACCAGGAAGAAGATATCGGCATAGAAAAGTACCCATATGTTGTAATCTCGTCGACATGGATATTCTTCATAGTCATCTAATTATTCTCACTCCATCGTGTAGATGGAATATGCAAAGCAAAAGTTGAAGAGGGAGATAGAAAGTTCCAAGTAGTAATCACAATACAAAAGGTATAGAAATAGAGGAGATTAAGAAAAGAGAGACGAAAGAGCGATTATGTTTCTGAGGAAGTGAGGACCATTAACTTCCCAAAGTGATAAAAAGACGTTTTAAAAGATGTTAATTTGATGACACGACATATTTTTACTATAGATGATGACGTGGAAGCATAAGAAAAGTTTACCATTAGGTGAGGTGGACACTATAGAAATCTATAAATTATCCCTTTAAATTAGTTAGATTCAACATTAGAATCCATATATGGAATTAGAATGTAAAAGTTCAAACCCATATCTTATACTTTAAGTTTTGAACTTTTGAAAATTGTAACTTACAACCTTATATTTATATTATTCTCTTACGGATAAACTATATAAAAAAATAATTATATGCCCTTGTTTTTTTTTTAAAATCAGATGTTATAGGTAGGGGTTTTTTTCTCTCATTTAAGCACGACCCTGAATCTAGTTATAATTCCCGTAATCGTGTTACATGTTAACTAGATAGATGTCTGCGCTACCCTGCAGGGTAATTTTTTGGATTTTTCTTTTTGCGTTTTATAGTGTTTATATTTGATGTTTATTATCAGCTTATAATTTTTCTTTTAAAAAAATTCAGCTTAAAATCATGAATTTTTTATTAAGATATAATACCTCTCCAAATCCACTATATCCTGAGTAAAACATATTAATAATTGATTGTTTTAGTCATAGTCCCTGCTGATTATAAGAAAATGGTATAACACCGAGTCCTCACTCTCTGATAACCATTTAAATGTTCTGAAGGATCAATGTAGTGCAAAGAATCAAGTACGCGGGGATTTCCCTGTGAAGCTAGAAAAGTATATATTAGTGCAAAGAAAGATCATGGAGGTAATAAAATAGTTTCTTGTTGATAAATAGTTTTTGTACTAGGTCAACAACAACACTATATATTCAATCAAAAGTTCTAAAAATTTTCTGCAGTGGTGCAATACACACTCGTGAAATCGATTGCTATCATTAAGCTTAATTCAAACCCATATGCCAAGTATTCTATGAATGTGTGTTGGTGACAGTCTCGGTAAACTTGTTGACAAAAAGATAGCTCTTTGACATCTTAAAATAATGATAAATGGTATTAGATATCTTAGATGAAAGTGCCAGAAAAACTTTTAATATTGGTTTATACCTTATTTTGTCCAGCACTGATGGACAACGATAAATTAATTTCTTAGCGAGCTAAATGAAGTTATTCCATGTATGAAAATGATTTCTGAATTGTTATGACCACCTAAAACAAATGAGAAATTATGTCTGCTAACAGCGTATATAAGTCTCTCCAAAAATGTGATAGACTGAGCAACAAAATTTTGGTTACTTGGTCAAACTGTGTTTGCCATTGAAATTCAAGTATGAGCATTCTATTATCAAGAGGGCTAGTCTTGCAAGATTACAAACATCTTTTGTGAATCAACATGTATCCCAAATAGAGAAACGAACTCTATTCATTGTGCATATTCTTGAAAAAATCAGATATACAAAACCTCCTATACCCTACTTTTCACTAGTTGAATATTTAGAAAGACCGGTTTCCAAATAGGTTAGATTATTCTTCAGGACTCTAGCTTTAATCACATGGATTGGAGTTACATGCTTCATAGTACCACCAAAAGGGGTCCTCAGAATGAGAAAAAGAAACGTGTTGTATTTGTGTATGAACTATAATTTTAGTAAAATAGCAAAGAGAATAATCCACTAACTAACACTTTTTTAGAAAAGATCCTTATATTCTAAACTCGAACATCTGAATACTATCTCTATTGTAATCTTAGAAGCAAGGGACTCCTCAACGTGGATAATAAGCGTTTAATGGTGAGGTTGAGTATGCGGCAAAGCCTTCTTTACGCTTGCGTTTTAATGTATTTGTTCCTACCACTGACGAATAACAATAAATTGTTCCTTTCTTCAGCGGATAACACAGAAAAGGGATGAAAGGATCAAGATGGCGGATGAAAAAGTTCGGCGAGATATGTAACGATTGAGTTTTAAGTAGACTGACCATGGGAGAGAGAGAGAGAGCGAGAGAGAGAGAGAGAGAGAGTTGCATGAAGAATGAATCAATGCTTTGTACATGAACAAGACATTGGAAAAAGAAGCAATAATAAAGACAAGTTTGAATGAAAATAAGAGGGAAAGAAAAAGAATGGTAAAAAGAGAAGAAAATCAAAATTGGCCTAATAATCCGACAAGGGTCTTTTTGTTATGAGTAGCGTGGCCTTCCTCGTTAAAATCTCAGCTCGGAAATCCCGATGCCACAAAACCGAGCAAGGGAAAAAGAGTGCAAGTTTTGTTACCGCCTTACCGGAAAGCTTAAGTAGTTTAGCTCACAACCAGGGTGGTTGGACAAACTTACTCAAGTATGCCCGATATAATGTGTAGAGAATATTGTGAAGCTTAAGATCACTTGATATAACTTGAATCTCGAAGTCTTCATCTCCATTGTGTTCCTTGATGCCTTCTTTCTCCTCAGGTTCATGTTGTTCCATTAGCTCATTTGTTCCTAACGCTTTAGCTACTTGCTCCTTAGCTCCATGCTCATCGGCTCCTTATTTCTTTGGCAAACTCAATGTCCAGGATCACATCAATGAAGGAGTTGCTATGTTCCCGCCGTTTCCAACGATGACGCTGCATCAATATCGATGTTGGTGTCAATCTAGGTTGTAAAGTTTGGCTTTGTGTGTAAATATATGTTCATATTTAGTCGTGTGGAACGTTAGCTAGAGATTCAAAATTTGTGTAGATAAAACATGGAGTAAATGGCTCATAAATCTCTACGTCTCGAGATTAAATCTCCCATGTCCCCATTATAAATTTAGTTTTGTTTTGATTTATTTTTAATTTAAAACTTAAGACATTTACATATTTGCCCTTTGACTAATTTGCCTAAACTCTTTTCTCTCTCTTTTTTCTTTACGAATCTTCTTCCACAAGCTTTTCTCTTCTTTTTTCTCTTTTTATTGCCAAAATCAGATTCTTATCTTTTTTATTTTTTTTTATTTTTTTTCATTTATAATTTTTATTATTAAATATGTGTTCTTCATTCGAATCTCTAACACGTAATTTTAATTGGGTTTGTGAAACCGTCGGTTTAATCAAAATTTACGCAATTCGATAATCCAAAATGTCTTGTACACAAAATTTCAATTGAGTTTGTGAAAACCATCGGTTTAATCAGGATTTTACCCAATTTTGTAACCCAAAATGGTCTTAAACACATAATTTCAATTTGGTTTGTGAAAATCGTCGGTTTAATCATAATTTCACCCAAACAGTAACCTTAAAATGGTATTATGCACATAATTTCAATTGGATTTGTGAAAACCATCAATTTAATCAGGATTTTACCCAATTCGGTAACCTAAAAATAGTCTTATATACAAAATTTCAATTGGGTTTGTGAAAACCGTAGGTTTAATCAAGATTTTACCCAATTCGGTAACCTAAAATGGTCTTATACACAGAATTTAAAGCTTTTGCTCAATAATGTAGAGATGAGTTGGTTTGAGATAAAGTCTTAACAAACACATAAACCTATACAAATTTTAACAAACAAATACTTCTATCATCCGAAAACAAGTTTCACATAGTTTTACCAGTTTTACAAAATTTTGCTTTACATAGTTTTACCAGTTTTATTAGTTTCACTAGTTTTACATAGTTTTACTAGTAATAATTTTCGACCATCTCAATAGTTCTTCCTATGTTTCCAATCATGTCGATGTGTTCTTTCATCTTCGTCATCTCCTTCTTCTTCGGTTTCTCCATGTATGAATCCATGACGTGGAAATCGAAGTGAGAGGAGAGAGAAATGGGGAGAGAGAGAGAGAGAGACTGAAAGAAATTAATAGAAATGATGTGTGGATGAGAATGATGAAAAAGAGAGAATCTCGAGAAAAAACTTGTATAAAAGGTAAAGAAAAATGAAAAAATTGTGTTTTTTTGGCGCAAAAAAATAATTCATTTTTCTCGCCAAAAAATTGGTCTTAGTTATACAGAAGATAGTAGTTTTACGAAAGTTCCATATAGTTCTACTTTTGGCGTTTTACATTTTTTTAATATTACATATCCTTTAAATTTGTTTTAGTAGTTTTACTTTTACTTTTAGTTTTTTAACATGTAAGATTGATTGTTTTATGCAATAATATGTTTGAAAACAAGATTTCTTTGACTTTTCCTTTCTAAGTTGGTCTTCACTAACAAATTGTTCTTGAAAATACAAGGTAATATATGAGAAAACTCATTTTTGTAACAGATATTATATTAACTAGAAATTATGATTAACAATTGATTTTATTGTTTAGGCAAACCTTACTACGTTATCCAGATTACATTTATTAGTCATGTTTACAACCAAATGATCTTGTTGAATAATTTTGTTTAGCAAATAAATTATTCATAGTTTTACTTAGTTCTACCTAGTTCTCCTTTCGTAAGAACTTAAATTGAATGGTTTCGGGTGCGACGGAATGTTCGACGACGATGACAGAATAGTCAACGGCTCTTGGCGATGGCGAGGAAGTGATCAACGACTCTCGGCGTTGACGACGGAGTGGTCGGCGACGGCGGTGGAGACTCTCCGGGACGACGACGGAGAAAAAACTCCGATGTTAGTTTTTGTTTTTGTTTTTATTTTTCGTTTTGTTGTTCATTTTTCATTTTTCTTTTCTCTTTTATCCTTTTTTTTTTCTTTTTCTTTTTTCTTTAGTAAGTTAAAGGTATTTTGGTCTTATCATATTTCATGAACAAAGAGGACATAAGAGACCTAAGAGGGATATAAGAGGTTTAAGTATTTTTTTTTAGGGATATAAGAGATATCTAAAATATCTCCTTAAACAGTGAAACCCTTGGCCGATTACTTAAGCGTTCTCGTGCGTTTTTGGTCGACGACACTCTGGCGGCCGTCGGTGTCATTTTTTTCGCTTGTTTTAGTCGGATTCGTCACTGCCTTCTTCTTCTGCAAACTTTTTTGAGGTTTCTTGGTGGCTCGGTTCAAACTGCTCTTATGCTTTCTTCCTCGCTTCGAGGCGGTGAGAGTGTTTTGGTACTTCGAGTCATTCGAGTCTCATAGTTGAAGAATTATAAGAAGGTGGTCGGGTAGTGAAGTTCCTTAGCCGTTTGCTTAGTCAGATTTCACAGGTAGGTTTGAGATCGAAAGAGATGTGGCTTTTTACGGGAATCTTTGTTATCTAGGATGGCGTTATGTGCGAGCTGATTCTCCTTTCATGTTTGTCCTGGGTCTTCCTAGGTTCGGTCTCTTGGCTTGATTCCATCTTACTTGGCTAAGGTCTGTGTTGGACTTTAGCCGCTCGTATCGTGTGTCCTTCGATGTATCTTTGTTCTTTTGTCTAGAGTGGCTCTTCGGAGGTGAGAAGTCGTGCTATCCTGGAATTGGACCAACGGTTGGTGTTCGGAAGCTTTGTCTTCTTCCTTGCTATAGTCCAGATCCATTTCAAGGGATAGTTGATCGAGCTCTAGTTCTTGATGGCAAAGAGTAGTCGATTGTTAACCTGTTCAACTGCTTCGTCTACTTGTGTTTGTGAAGGTACCGGCATCCCGTGGCTTCGTCCTTTACGAGGCAATATAATGGGTATCAGGTTACTCGTGGCTCCCCCGAGAGCAATAGAAAGAGTGCTCTTCACTCTCCAATAATTGCCCCTTTAGTGCCTCAACTCATTTCCGGTTTTCGCTCTGTTTGTTCCCACTCTTGGCTTTAGTATGCTTCATATGCATTGCTCGTATTTAAGCGTTAGTTTTGTTCGATCTTAAACTAGTTGTTTAATAATTTGTCTCATGTTTGTGTGTTAGTTTTGGCTCCGGGGGTGAAAATTTAAGCTCGCCGGCTGTTTGGCTCCGGAAAAGTTTTGACCTTTGTCGGCTTTTGTTTGTAATCGAATGTATAACATCCCGTTTGGATACTTAATAAATTTTTCTTGAGGAAAAAAAAGATGTTGTCTCTAAAACATAATTTCATAGTTTTTGTGTGAATCTAGTATGTGCATCCAAAAATGTAGTCAAATAGGTCGGGAAAAGAATAGAAAAAATTTCTTATGATAAATTAATTCTACATCAAACTCATCATAAACGATTAGTTTAAAATACATACAAATGTATGCCCATTAGATAATTAAAAGCCCATTTCTGGCCCATTATGCTCTACCTCACTTCCGTTGCCGACGACGAAAGGCTTCAGACGTCGTTGATTCTGCCGGCGAATCAATGGAAAGCGAAGAAGCTATTCAGGAGGAGCTTCAGAGTTTAGAGCTCGAGATCAAAGATGTTCAAGGTTACCATTCCTTCGTTTTTGAATCGTTCCCTTTTCTTTTATCTTCTTCGAATTTCTCATGTTTGTATACATAACCTTCGAATTCTCCGTGATTGTGTGCTTCGTAGTGGAAGATGATGCGTTTCTTGTGTAATTATCCATTGACGTTTTAGGTTAATTTCCGACTTCATAGCCCTTAAGAACTTGAATTGTTGTCTTTGACAAAATCACGAATCGGAATGAGTTTTTAGTTTTGAATTCGTGATGATCTGAAGCGGTTCTACAGGTCAGATAAGTGCTTTGATCGAGCATCAAGACAGGTTGTATGAGAGGAAGTCTGAGCTGAAGGCATTGTTAAAAGCAGTAGCAGATTCAGGAAGCCCTGTTGCATCTGGTGGCTCGAGTGCCATAGAGAATTGGTCTGACCCATTCGAATGGGATTCTCGGGCTGACGATGTTAGGTTTAACATATTCGGTATATCCAAGTACAGGGCCAACCAGAGGGAAGTAAGTTACTTCTGCGTTTTCTATGCTATCCATTTCTTGTCTTTTTTCTTACTTTCGCATTTGCAGAAATTAGTTTGATGTTCAATCTTTCTTCTTTGATGACAGATAATTAACGCTTTAATGGCGGGAAGAGATGTCCTGGTGATCATGGCAGCTGGTGGTGGGAAGAGTCTTTGCTATCAACTTCCCGCTATACTTCGTGGTGGTACAACTCTTGTCGTCAGCCCTTTACTTTCACTGATTCAGGATCAGGTTAGTACTAAACTTAAGAAAATAGTTTGTAGGGTCGCCTCATGTAAGAGATCACGAGACAGTCAAATTTAGAGAATTATTATCTTACAACTAGAGATTCATATATGTGTTTAGTTTAGCTACTGTTTACGATTGTTTCAGGTTATGGGTTTGGCTGCTCTAGGGATTTCAGCCTTTATGCTGACTTCTACTTCTGGCAAGGAAAATGAGAAGTTTGTGTACAAGGCACTTGAAAAAGGTGAAGATGACCTCAAGATACTATATGTAACACCGGAGAAGGTATCAAAGAGCAAAAGATTCATGTCAAAGCTTGAAAAATGTCATAATGCTGGTCGCCTCTCTCTTATTTCCATTGATGTAAGTAGTTCCTGGTTTTAGTTTCTTACTCTTCTGATACGCTGCCTATCTTCTCCCTCTCTGCGGTTAATTTATATAATGATATCTGCACAATTAATACAAAACTACCTTTGGAATAATCAGTTTCCTATGTTTGGTTGCTCTCCAGGAGGCTCATTGTTGTAGTCAGTGGGGTCATGATTTTCGCCTTGATTACAAGAACTTAAGCATTCTGAAAACTCAGTTTCCCAAAGTTCCCATGGTGGCGTTGACTGTATGTTCCTTTTTTTTTCATTTGCTTCATCCTTTCTCCATCCACTTTTTTTTTTTGTTACCTTTGGGATATCCTGTGAGCTTGAATGCAACACCGGGTAGAGATGTCTTTATTATGTCTAAATGACCAATGTTATGTCTTTATTGAAGGCAACTGCTACACAGAAAGTCCAAAATGATCTGATAGAGATGTTGCATATTCCTAAATGCGTCAAATTTGTTAGCAGTGTTAACAGGCCAAATCTCTTTTACTCGGTACTCTTAGTAATTAATTTTATTAGTATGTGTTTCTCATGCTGTGGATAGTTTATAGGCGTGAACATAAGCGGTAAATTGTCTTGCAGGTGCGAGAAAAGTCGCTAGTTGGTAAAGATGTGGTTGATGAAATTGCAGAACTCATACGGGAATCATATTCTAACAATGAATCTGGAATAGTCTATTGTTTCTCTCGGAAGGAGTGTGAACAGGTTTGTACTGAAATTCACACATCATCATATGTACTGACCTTGTCATCCTATTCTTCTTTTGCATCCTTCATCCTGAACATTGGTGTTTTTCTATTGAACCATTGGATCGCGAATAAAAGTTTTCATATTTTCTCTTACAAGCAGTGGTGATAGATTGCAGGTGATTTACGAGATAGAGGGATTTCTGCTGATTATTATCATGCAGAGATGGATGCAAATATGCGCGAAAAAGTTCATATGCGGTAAGGTCCAACTCTAATGTAGCATAATTCTGCTCTTGATGATCCTGTTAGCGAGTGCAATTTGCAGCATTAACCTGATTATTGTTGTTGTTTTATGTTCACAGATGGACTAAGAACAAGTTGCAGGTCATTGTTGGAACTGTATGTGCATTTCTCCAGTTAATATTCCATTATTTTGTCGCACAAGGATAATCAACTCTGGTTATTGCTTTGCAGGTTGCCTTTGGCATGGGAATTAACAAGCCTGATGGTTAGTAGAGCTAACTGCTCACTTTGGTTTCTGTTGATATTTTATAAGCCTCTACTTTCAGTTTCTTTACTGCGGAGCTCGTGCAAGTTTTTGTTCTTTCAGTGGCATATGGCTAGTAGCCACAGATCTATAAAATTTACCATCCTTTTCATTTATAAATAACTGAATTTTCTTTTCCAACTGTCACATGATCATTTTTGTAGTCAGGTTTGTCATCCACCACAGTTTGAGCAAATCAATGGAGACTTACTACCAGGTTCTAGTCACTTGTCGACTAACAATCGACTTGGTTATGAGTTTGCCTCTTATCAATGTTACATTGTACTGCAGGAGAGTGGTCGTGCCGGTCGTGATGGCCTACCATCTGAGTGCGTCCTCTTTTTCCGTTCAGGTGATGTTCCCAGGCAGGTAAGCATCAATTTTGTTGTACCCTTCTTATCGTTGCTATACATGTATAGATATATATTTCAAAATTTTCATTGAGGCTTTCCTTTCTCCTCAAACAGAGTTCCATGGTTTTCTACGAGTACTCTGGTCTGCAGAACCTCTATGATATAGTACGCTATTGTCAGGTACATTGTTCCGTTTCATCTTTTATGAAGACTGCATTATAAGTATCACACTTGTAAATATCTGGAGCAAATTTTGGCAATCAGCACTTTGTATTAGCTAATGTATCAACTTTCAAGAGATTTATGAGCCTTTTCCAGCCTGCTTATTGCTTTCTTTGGTTAAGGCTTGTATGCTTTCTAGTTTCAAGGTTCATGATCTTGAAATGTTCAAAATTGTACCACTATATAATGATCCTAATTTCTGAATTCCCTTTTTGCAGTCCAAAACAAAGTGTCGTCGAAGTGCCTTTTTCCGTCATTTTGGGGAGCCATCACAAGAGTGCAATGGTATTTTTGCTTACAGTTTTCCAATACTAATAGAATTTGTGCTATGTCCCTTGATTCTAGTTTTTTCTGATGCGCTGATCGTTTGTTCTGCATTTGGTTAGGAATGTGCGACAACTGTGCCATGTCAAGTGAAGTCAAGGAAGTTGACGTGTCGGGTATGTCCCCCTTACATTAGCATTTTGTTTCTCTGAATTTTATTCTTGTACTACTTGTTTGGAATCAGGTTGCAGACGTTTGTTTATTTTCTTGGATAAACCAACATTTTTTTGTTCTGCCAATAGTTTTCACCTTAATTTGTTTCGAGGATTTGCATTGCGATTTCTTGAAAACTATCAGCCATATGTTCATAATATCATAAAGATTTCCGGGTGTCGTGACTTCTTCGCAGACCTGGCTAAGCTAGTGGTTTCTATGGTGCAAGAAATGCAAGCCAAGGATCAAAGAGTGACAATGTTGCAGCTGGGTGACAAACTGAGAAATAAGCACAAGGAACTAAGTGAGTCACGTTTTTTCATTTCATTAGTATGAAATTCAAAAAATCTTCAAACCTTAATCTCTTGCGCTATGATTATTTTTTGTTATTGTTGGCTTTTTACCTCAGGTGCTGAGCTAAAGAGAGAAGAGGTAGAACATCTCGTGATAAAACTGATTGTCGACTCGGTATTGGTAAGATTATTGTCCATGTTTATAGCTCTCGGTCAAATTGTAATATTGATATGCGATAAACCCAGCGCAAGAGATCAACATGTCAGACAAAAACTCAGATACCTATCACTGCCTTGAAATCTCTGTATGATTGTGCCGTTAGTCAGGGTGTATTTGGGTTTTGTTTCTTTCTGCAGAAAGAAGAATTCCAGCACACACCATACTCAACAAACGCTTATGTAACAATGGGACCATTGGCCAATCAACTGTTGCAAGGTAAGGGTAATGAATTACCTTCTTTTTGCGCTTACATGAACACTATAGGCGTCATGATCTGTTTATGTCTGTTTTCTAGTTTTGAGTGGCGGCCACTCAGGTAGTCAAATCAATAGAAGTCATAGAAAGCAGTAAACATTAGAAGCATTTTTGGACATTGTTTGGCTAGCTTGGATTCTTTCTCTACTTTAGTAGGCAAAACTCGTGAAATAAAATCCTGTCCTTGTGATCCGGAACAGGAAGAAAAACGATCAAAACAGAAACCTCAAGCGGGAAAATCAACAAAAAATCAAAAAGAAGTATTTCATTTTCCGGGTTAGAATTGAAGCTAGACATGCTACGGAAAGAGATATCTGCAGCTCAAGGAAGCATTCTCCTTCACACGGTCCTATCAACCCAACAGATTGGCTTGATAAGTTCCGAAAAACCAGAGTCATTAAAAGAGGCGAGCTTGCAGTAATTAAAAAAATCTAGGTTTTATATCTGATGGCTTCCTTAAAAAGCTCTGTTGGTTGGATTTTGCAGTTGGAGAGTATTATAGGAAAATTGAAAACAGAAAAATATGGAGACAGGATTCTTGAAGAAGTAATGCGGCACGGTACAGTCTCTGAAAAACTTGTTGAAGATACAACGAAGGAAGAGACGTGTAAAATCAGATCAAGTAAGAGAGCTAAGACACAGAACAATGTTGTTTTGGTCGATAGCAGCGAAGGAGAAGAGGCTTGATGAATCCAATCACCATCACCGTAGCTGTTTAGAGAATATTAGGTTCCAAGTTTATATTTTTCTTTTGTTAGTAATTAACACGAGTCATGACCGATGCATGGTATGGGTTTCTTGCTAATATCATGATTTGACACTAGGGGATACTTAGTCAATTTAAACTTACACTTTTGTTTACCAAAGTTGCTCTCTGTAATCATACAAATGATTCTGTTTCCTCTATTTGATAAGTCTCCCTCAAATCTTTTTCTTGATATGGGAGTGAAGCTTTGTCCCAAAATCTCGAATCCAAATCAAAACAATGTCTTGTAGTTTCTCCACAGGGCCAGGTGCTCGGTTCTGTTTCCTGACAGTATCAATCAGAAGCTGATATTCCGACAGCGTACCCTCTGGTAAAGGTTCCAAGAACTCACACTTAGACAGTATCTCTGGAGGAGGAACGCCAAAGATGAGGTTCGTGTCCAGCTTTGCTCTGCTTTTTTTCGTCTCTTCCGGTTCTCGAACCAGAGGACCTTCAAGAGCTGAAGGAGATGCACCAGGAATCACTTCCCGCGTGAAGGGTAATGATCTTGCAGGTTGCAAGCAGAATTCTGTCCACTGGTGGATTAATGGGGATGGGCCACGGATTCGTCCTCCTATCTTTTCTGCTTCTTTATCAGAGCCAGAGATAGCCGGGATCACCTTTAAAAACAATAACGTATAGTGGGTTAGTGTCAAGATATGTTATATGAAACTTAGAACAAGAAGCATTCAGAATATTAGAGGAAGTATTAGGAAACCTTAATGGGTGCTTACCCATAGGTCAGCCCACAAAGAGGCACCGGACTTTGGAACAATCACTGTAACATTAGACATGCGTTTCGCGACTGGTATAACATCGCTGCTCCACCCAACAGTGACCCAGACATCTCCAACATTGAAAGCTTTTAAATAGTTGGTACTGTCAAACAGTCTAATCTGTGAGCAAAAGAAGAAACAAAAATGAGCAAAGATTGTTGTTTTGTCTCCATAAGGATAGAGTTTGTGCGAAACACAGGTACAGAGAGAGGGTAAATAAACAGCAAAAACCTGTTTCATAAGTGATGCTAGATTTTTCTCCACGGCGATTCTTCCCCCAACAACTTGGGAATTCATGTCTGTCGTGTTGTATGATGCTCCCATGTATTTGAGAACAGCACCAACAACCTCTCTAGGAGAATTCACCATCGCGATCCTCCCTGCAAGCTCGGGTCGCCACAGATCTTTCCAGTCCTAAGTCCGGAAAAAAATCATGATATTCACTTCTTTTAAACAGGCACACAGCTACAAACATTACAGCATCGTTTCAAATTATCCGATGAGAAAAAAGTACCAATAAAGTAAACCGACCTCTATTGGAGACAATTTGTACTGCTGAAATTTGCTCTTTTTGTATGCTATTACCATGCTGCCCCAGCGGTATGGCACAGCCCACGTTTCAGCGTCATGAGCTTTTTCACCCGCATAGTTCCTGCGGAGGTAAATCTGAGACTTTCTAAGTCAAGAAATGAAACCTTAGAACATTATAATATAGTACGGAAAATAAAACACATGAGAGAGTATGCCAATAAAATCTCTGAAGTTAGTGTATGGATCACCACATACTGTGGATACCTAACAAAAATTCCAAAAGAATAGAGTGAAACAAGTCAATCTATCTACATGAACCGCACAACTACTCCAAAGAGACTGATATCCATATTTTGTTAATCGACCAACTCAAATTCTCACCTTCCATTTATCACTCAAGCCTTTATACCAGTCATGATCTTCTACACCTTTCATTGGCTCAATCAGCTTTTCCTTAATTGCGAAACTAAGCCAAGAATCACCAAGACTGATCATATCGGCTGCTGCAGTTGAACCAGACCCTTTTCTTCCTTTTCTAGTATGTCCCGAAAGGTCAAAGAAAATTTCTTCAAGATTTGCTCGGAATGTGGTTTTTAATCTCACTCTCTTCCCTTGAGAGCTCATGAAATCCTACATTTGTTATAATTCAGATTACCAACAACTGAAGAACATATATTTCAACTATAAGCTAAGATCCATATGATGGAGAAAAAATGCAAAACTGTAGAAGCATCTTCTACAAGAGAAAACACAGAGAAGTGAAGTAAACCTTGATCCATGAAGGTGGCAACGAACCTCGCAGGGCAACGATTTTTAGCGGCACCGTCAGAGAATACACTTTAGCCTTGTAAGCTTCGAAATCTGCTTCCAATCTTTTCTCTTCCTCTTCATTTAGATGCTCCTCACCTGCAAACATTCCCAAAAAGAAAAACTTCAAGTTCTTTAGTTTTATCGAATCCCAAGAGCAGCGAATTACCAGCTACAGTTTCTAAGTCGATTTCCTTCTCTTGAACGAAATGTCGAGTGATTACTGGCGGAGGTAATCGAGCGTTGGCCGGAGAGCAGACGCGGAGGCTTAACCCGAGGAAAAGCACAGTCGAGGCAGAGAGACGAACAATACTCTCACGAAACCCTTCGCCTTTTGCAATAGAAAACACAGCAGCGGTTCTCTTCCCTCCGTCTCGTCGGTTTTCGCTGCTGACGAAGATCACCGGCGGTTTCAACGAAAGAGACGCCGTCGCAGCCATTCGAAAGAAATGCTAGATTGCACCTCAACAAAAAAAAAAATTGAGCCAAAATACTCTCCAATATAATATTATTATTATTTTTTTAAAAAAAATTCCAAAATAAAGGTAAAAGACTTAAAACCTATAACTAATCCACTTATTTACAAACCCAACCACAATATCCATGGATTTGATCCATATCCGATCTGACCCAGATCTATAGAAATTAAAAGAAAAAAGAAATCCACGTTTCGTTTCAGTTTCTTCTCTCGCGACAAAATTTTCAAATCAAAAAAGAAACTTCCCTTCTGTTCTTGGGTAAAAGTCTCTTTTACTCCTAAGTGAAAAAAAATAATCTCAATACTCTCTCTTAATCCATCATACTCCTTTTATGTTGCAAAACCAATTTTACCCCTCTACATAAAAAAAAATTCTAATTAAATCAAAAATGATTTCTAATTCAAGTAACAACAACTAATCAGATAAAAGGTTTTATCAACCAATCAAAAAAGAGTTGCAATCTTCTCTCTCCTTCAATCTTTTTCTTCGCCGACGTTAAACCCCATTGAGGGCTAAAATCTCAAATACTCTTAAATGTTAAAAATGAGNTTAAATGTTGAAAATGAGTCTACTATACTCCTCATTAATCTACATACTCCTCTACTCTTAATGAATTAATAGAAATCCGATTTTGCCCTTCGAGATTTTTTAAAAATTTCAAATTTCAAATTTCAAATTTCAATTTCGAATTTCAA
>OVAN01007776.1:203-19158 GCA_900406275.1 Anastatica hierochuntica | reverse complement strand
ACTTATATGGTCGCAATCAACAGTCGCAAAAAGACAGTTTTCTTGTAGTGGATGCAACCTGATTTGGAAATAAAAGAGTAAAGATGAAAACGTAGCACAATGAAGGTCGGAGAATCTCGTTATATTGAAGTTAGTTTGATCAATGTAAGAACATATGTATATGTCAAAGAAAAATCAAAGTTCTTTCTAGATTATCTTTTGAGAAGAAGTGTGTGTTATTCCATTTGAATTTACCTTGGTCTTTCCTTTGTTAATGTCTTCTTTTTATAGAGGGTTTTCCCCTCCAATTTCCTTTTCTTTAAGATGTTCTCGTGATCTCGGGCTGACAGCCCACCATTGGGCTCAGATTGTCTCGTAACTTGGTATTTCACCAAAATACCGAGTTTGTAGTTGTAGGGTGCATTTATGACGAGAGGCTCATCCGGATTCTTTCCTCTTTGGTATTGAGTCAATTCTCCTTGTAACTCGGTCTACTTTAGAAAAAGCAGTCTGACAAAGTCGGTTGTCCTGTCTTTTCTATGTCTGGCTTGGTCAACTTGGTCGTACATCGGGCTCCGAAAAAGCGCAGTATGATACAGAGTTGTTAATGCAAATTGTTGTGCACCGTCTGTGTCAGACGTTTGGACTATAATGTTTTGTCTTGTACCTCGTGTTGACATGTACAGTGATGACGTCACCTCTCTTTAGAGTGGATCTCAGGCTCGGACCAAGGCCCAGGTGACTTGATGAGATTTTTACTCCTTATTAATTTGAAATGGGCTTTGTGATTTTTAATACTTTTGGACTTATCTTAGAAATGGGCTAACCATTGTGCGGGTGTCACACCCACCTCCAAAAATAAGTCCCCCCCCTTCAGTCCATTGTCACATCGAGCTGTAAGACAAGCGGGCTCCAAAGCAGACCGGTGAGAAGCAGGCGGGCTACGGAATGTTGTTTGGCGCATTTCCGAGATAAATCTTCGAATATGCTCGAGCTCAAGATGTCATGCCACGTGGCAGTAGTCAGTTTCGGGCCATGAGAACCCCGAGAATCCTACCCGTCAAGTTCTTAAGAGACCCGAGCCATCGACTTCTCTTCCACATCATGCTGCCGCCGATCCCGTGACTTCACCACCGTGGAATGCCTAGACCTCCGCGCCCGTGCCGTTTCTCGACCCGATCGCCCTTCTCTCGCCTCCGATCGTCACTGCCTCCGATCGTCACTGCCTCCGATTGTCACCGCATGTCCTCTCTCGGATCTCGAGCTGATCGTGGAACCCGAGTCTCATCTCCGCCCTTCTCTTCACGAATCCTCTGTGCCCGATCGTCGACTGTTACCTCTTTCCGAGCCTCGTGACCTGTTAATCATGGACTAAGAGTTGTCGCCAAGCGTCGTTGCTCCATCGTCCGCCCCAAGCCGTTGACCATGGCTCCCCATGCGGCGTCAACTGCGAGTTTTGATTTGTCGCGCCGTTCTTCCTGAGGTACTGTTTCGAGCCAACGCCTCCGTGAGTCCTCGAAGTTCCCGCCATCTCTGTCGTCAGTAATTCCCGCAAAGGTAATCCTGGGTTGTAAAATTATAGTTTTGCCCTTGGTTTCCATTTATGAAAACTTTCTATTATTGACAAGTTCCAAATTTAGAAAGTTTCTATTTTTGGAAAGTTTCCTTTATAGGGAAGTTACTATTTTGAAAAGGTTCCTGATTTAGTAGTTTTCTTTTCTAGAAGTTTCCATTTATGTTGTTTCCATAAATGGAAAGTTTCCTTTTTGGGAAGATTCCGTTTGAAGGTATAATCCGGTTTCCTTTTTGGTTTATGTTTCCAAGTCCATCTTCCTATTTAGTAGTCTTCTGCATCTCAATCCATTCGCAACTTAAGACTAAGGTGAGGAGCTAAACCCGTAGTTATCCTCCCGTTTGTTCTGATTTAAGGATTATTCTCTGATAGAATATGTTTATTGCGTGTTGATTGATATTCATGATTGTGTGTCGAGTTAGTCTTGTTTGTTGATCGTAAATATGCTTAAGTCTAGGATTGGAGTAGTGTTTAAGATGTTGTTTGATATTTTCCGATGGTTAAAGGGAGAAAATGTGTAGCCTCCTGAAGTGTGTGAAAGGAAGCCTTGGGGACCATGCGTGTTGTGCGCCAGGTTACTAAGTGGTGCCAGGGAGCTCGAAGTAGGGCATTTTTTTAGATGTCGTGTTTATTGTGTGTGATACGTTAGGTGACTTGCTTGGTGTTAAATCTATTGTATCATAGGAAGTTTGCTAAGTCTTTTCGATAGTGTTGCATTTTTAGCAACTCATCCTCTCGCTAAGTTATTCCCCTGTGTCTATCTGTCTGTCCCCTTTTTCTGTATTTTCAGGTGAGCATAATGAATAGGCTGGAATGCGAACGAAGGCTCGATGTTCTGATTTGGGAGGTTTTTTATGATTTCGCATTGATTTTAGACTTGGTTTGATTTTGATTTCGTTTTGAATCGATGAATTTGGTTTAGACCTAATTACTGATTTAGTCCGATTTAGTCGAATTTCAGGTTTAATAAAGTTAGATTATTGCTCTGAGTTGGTTGTTTGTGTGGAGTTAAGACTAACACGCCAGGGACCCTAATGAGGGGGGGAGAACTAAGTGTTACAAAGTAGTATTAGGGCCTAGGTTTTGCGAAACCAATTCCGACCCAACAGGCACTAGAGAAGTAATCGGATTTTCAATCGGTTTTCAATGATTTTGGAAATTTTTTGGGAAACTGGGATTATTTTCGAAGTTGATAGTATTCATTGCAGATTTCCTTCTTTCTTTTTGATTGAAATGAGTATAACCAGGGAGTTTTCTTTTTCAAATGGCACCAAGAGGAAAAATCAGACCCCAATTACTAATTGTTGTTAGACCCTAGACTCGATCACAATCTCGAGGCCAACCAAAGAATGTTCTTGTTGCTGTTGAGAATGTTGTTGCCACTGTCGTTGTTGTTGCTGTTGCTGCTGCTGTCGTTGAGAATGTTGCCGCTGCAGAAGTCGAAGTGTCCTAGGAGAGTGTGGGTGAGAGATTAGGTGCAGTTGCAGTGAACAGTCGATTTGCTGCATCTCAAAGGACTGTCGGTTTGACTACTCAGAGGGCTGCTCAGGATGCTATTAAAGAAGCTGCCAGAGTGGCTGCAGCGAATGCCCACTGGCAGAAGAGCTAGCCAGGTACCGAGCCGGTCAAGGAGACCAACAGAGCCAAAGAACTGTTGCGAGAGAAGTTTCACAAAGAATCACTGACCTGCTAGCGCCACCACCGCCACCGGCCAGATGGCCAAAGTTCTACCCTCCGCCACCGCAAAATTGATACCAGTACATGCCGCCTTACTGGGTATTATCAAGTAGATGAGGAATATGGACAAATAAATGTTTGAAGGGAAATCATATATCATTGATGCTGACAACTGGAAGAAGAAGTTGGAGCATAGCTTCAACCATATTAGGTGCCTATTAGAGTAGCGCCGAGACCTGACTGTTTAATACTTGAAGGATGAAACCCTGGTCTGGTGGGAAAACCAAGTGAAGAAGATGGAGTGCCGGTCTGAGTTAACCTGGGAGGATTTCAGGACGTAGTTCACTCGGAAGTTCTTCCCTCGTGAGTCCATAGATGATGTGGAGAACAAGTTCCTAGATCTCCGCCAAGGAAAGATGTTAGTATAAGAGTATGAAGAGGAGTTTAATCGGCTTTGCAGGTTTTCAGGACGATACTGGGGTGAGGAGGAGCTCATTCGGAGGTTTATGAACGGACTAAACATCGAGCTCAAGAATCATTTCAAAATGAAGGACTAGTCGTACCTGAAGGAGATGATGGAGAAAGATGCATACAATGAGAAAGGATTGAAAGAGGAGAAGGAAAAAGGAAAGGCCCACTCAGGGAAAGGTTGATAAAGCTGTGGAGGACCGTAAGAGGGACTATGGCCGAGCTTTGCGGTAGGCAAACGCCCCAGCAGAAGACAACGTCAGATGTTTTAATTGCTACCACTTGGGGCATAGGTATGCGCAGTGCCTTGTAAGGCTAGGAGGACCAACCAATCTGCTTCGACCGAATCAGATGGATAGCCTGAGCTGCTACAGTTGTGGCAGGGAGGGTCATGTGATGAGGAATCGTTTGATTTCATTGCCGTCGCCGCCACTGCAGCCACCCTGACAACCAGCTATTGCGCCTTGTGTCTAGGTTTCCATGGAAGAGGAGGAAGAAGCTGAGAGCCAGCCCCAGTCAACACAGCAAAAGGTTATGGTGGAGTCATACTAATCGGTGGTATGTCTATCAACTCTCTTCTATTGTGGTTTATAGAAGTAGTATGAATCGAGTCAGTCGGTTGAAAGTCAAATGCTAGAATGACTAGGAGTCGCAACACTTAAGGATCGGTAATTGTTGGGNGGGGGGGGGGGGGTAGAACAGCTTCGTGAGACCACATATGGTCAAGAGGTGGGACTTCAAAGGTCGATTCCTCTTGAGGAACCAGAGGGTGGAAACGGTGGGCACAAAGAAGATGGGTGCCACCAGAGTCCACATGGGAGTTTCTATCACCATTGGAGGAAAATAGTTCGCCAATAACTTAATCTAGTTGGAAATTGGCCAGTACTACGTCATCCTAGGAATGGGTTGGCTTGATCGCCATGGTGTCGATCTAGTCTGCCGCTAGGTAAAGGTGTGGATCCGTGGAGCCAATGAGGAGGTTATCTTCCAGGGGATTTGATCTAGTTCCAGAGTCCCGACCATCTCTATGTTGCACCTCGAGGAGTTACTAGTGAAGGGAAATGAGACATTCATAGCAATAATCTCTATCACCAAGGAGGGTGAATCGATCAAGATTAAGGATATTCAAGTTGTTGCTCAGTACGAGGACATATTTGAGCCATTGAAAGGACCACCCCCAGAAAGAGGAAATGCTTTTACCATCGATCTTGAACCAGGGACGACCCTGTGTCTTGAGAACCATGTTGGTTGGCGCCTGTAGAAATGGCAGAGTTGAAAAAGCAGTTGGGGGATCTTATCGACAAAGGGTTCATCCTCCCTAGTAGCTCACCATGGGGAACACCAGTGTTGTTTGTGAACAAGAAGGACGGTTTCTGACTATGTATCAACTACAGAGGCCTGAACAAAGTCACCATCAAGAAAAAGTACATGTTACCAAGGATAGCCGAGCTTTTGGACCAGCTTCAAGGAGCGTCGTGGTTCGCTAATATCGATCTCGCATCAGGTTACCTTCATATTCGATTCGCGGAGCAGGATGTGCGAAAGATGGCCTTCTATACATGGTACAGGCACTCAGAGTTTATAGTCATGTCATTTGGTTTAACGAATGCGCCAACAACGTTCATGAAGTTGATGAATAATGTCTTCCGGAAGCACTTGGACCACTGCATAATCGTATTCATCGATGACATCTTGGTGTATTTAAAGATGCGAGAAGAACATGCCCAACACTTAAGGACGATTTTAGAGACTCTAAGGGAGCAGCAGTTGTATGCCAAGCTCAACAAATGTAGCTAATTGCAAAGGGACATAGGATTCCTTGGCATGTAGTGTAAGGAGCATGAATCGGTGTCGACCTAGAAATGATCGTCGCCATCACCAATTGGCCGACGCCTACAAGTGTTACTGAGGTTCAAAATTTCTTGGGATTAGCAGGCAACTACCGGAAGTTCGTTGACGGATTCGCCAGCTTGGCTAAACCAATGACCTGTCTAAACGAGAAGGGGGTAAAGTTTGAATGGATAGAGGACTGTTCCAAAAGTTTTAAGGCATTGAAGGAACGCCTGACTCAGAAGTCGGTGTTAACACTTCCCAAAATGGGAGAACTATATCAAGTCTATACGAATGCCTCAAGAATTGGCTTGGGATGTGTTCTTATGCAGCATGAGAAAGTGATCGCCTACGCCTCGCGCCATGTAAGGCCTCACTATGTGATCTATCAAGCTCATGACTTGAAGCTAACAACATTTGTTTTTGCGCTAAAGATCTGAAGATCATATTTATACGAAGAGGAGGTTCAGATATTCACCTATCATAAGAGCTTGAAGTACATCCTCACTCAGCCAAAGCTAAATTTGAAACAGCGCATATGGGTGGATCTATTAGCAAATTACAATTTGGAGATCCTTATCACCCTGGTAAGGCCAACCAAGTAGCCAATGCCCTGAACCGGAGAAGGACAGATGTTTCAGAATTAAAGGTGACTCAAGAACTCGTCGAAATGGTAGCAAGTCTTTGGTTATGTGCAACTATGTTATAGAACGACATGCCCGAGCTGAAAGTAGGCAATCAGACCAACCTATACTGGAGGATCCAATAAGAATTGGAAAAGGACGAGCCACTAAAGGAAATGGTCCATATGGAGGTAATAGGATAACACGTGGCGTCCAGTGGAATGGTCATGTTCCGAAGCAGAGTCTGTGTGCCTAATGATCTGGTATTGCGAAGAAGATCATGCAACAAGCTCACTGCTCAAAGTTTTCACTACACCCAAGTATTATCAAGATGTACAGGGATTTTAAAAGGTACTACAATTGGAGCGGCATGAAGAGAGACGCCATCATCTGGGTTTAACGGTGTTAGACATGCCAGTAGGCAAAGGCAAAGCATAAGGTGCCGAGTAGGCTACTGCAAAATCTACCACTACTAGAATTGGAACGGGACATGGTAACTATGGACGTCATCAACGGATTACCTTTCACGCTGGGAGGCATGAATTATATCTGAGTAATAGTGTACCAACTCATGAAGAGTGCACATTTTATACTGGTAAAGAGAATAAATGGGGTCGACAAGTTGGCGCAGAAGTATATCGATGAGGTAGCTAGGCTACATGGGGTGCTAGTTAGCATCATATCCGACATAAATGTCAAGTTCACATCATTATTCTGGCAGGCTTTCAGGAAGGCCATGGGGACAAAGATGAACCTCTATGCAACCTACCACCCTCAGACTGATGGGTAGTCGGAAAGGGCGATCCAGTCTTTCAAGGACATGCTGAGAGCATATGTGCTCGAATGGGGAGGTAGTTGGATTAAGCATCTGCCACTAGTGAAATTCGCCTACAATAACAACTATCATGCTATTATAAGGATGCCACCCTCTGAAGCGTTATATGGGAGATTGTGCAGAATGCCCCTGTGCTGGTCAAAAGTGGGGGAGATCCGAGGTTTGAAACCTAAAATAATTTGAGACACAGAAGGCAGATGGAAATGCTCATGAACCAGCTAAAGGAAGCCCATGATGGCCAGAAGAGCTATGCGGATAATGCTTAACTTCCAAGGAAGGAAGCAAGGCAAAGGCCACAAGAAGTTGAGACCAAGATTAATGGGGCCATACCCCATAGTTTAGTGGATAAGAGTCGTTGCACACATATTAGAATTGCCGTAGGAATTGGCTGATTTTCACAACATGTTCCATGTTTTAGTTCTGAGAAGAGTTGTTCGAGAGCCAGAGCTCATCTTGCCAGCACCGCCGTCATATCTGCAGGAAAAAACCTCTCAGTATAGAGTCTGCCCATGGAAATTTAAGCAAGAGAGGAATGGGAATTCTAGAGGAACCAGACTGCCATGGTCAGAGTCATCTAGAGAGGAGACAACTTTTAGGAAGAAACCTAGGAAGCCGAAAGTAAAATGGAAAGAGATTATCCTGAATTGTTCGAAGAATTCGGGAGGCAACGAGAGAAATTTCAAGATTCGAGGACGAATCCCATAGAAGTGGGGGAGAATTGTAATATCCCTATCTTTGCTTGAAAGGAAATCGAAAAGGGGAAAGGAAATCTCGGCTTGCTAGGCCCATTAAGGGTTCACCTAGGGTTCCATGCATTTCCTTCTCCGTATTTAAAGACGTCGCATAGCCCTTAGGAAACTCATCCGAAAGCTTTTAGCAAAGCTCTGCAAAAATTCCGCGAGAACCCTATCCGTAGAATCCCCGAGAGATCCGAGCCGTCGACCTCTCTTCCACGCCATGCCGCCGTCGATCCAATGTCGTCACCACCGCCTACTGCCTCGACCTCCGCATCTGCGCCGTTTCTTGACTCGGTCGTCGCTCTCTCGCCTCTGATCGTTGTTGCCTCCCCTCTCTCGGATCTTGAGCCGATCGTGGAACCCGAGTCTCGTCGTCTCCCTTCTCTGCCCGAATCATCTGTGCCCAATCGTCGATCATCGCCTCTCCCCGAGCCTCTTCTGTTTCCAATCATGGACTGTCGCCGATCATCGTTGCTCCATCGTCCTCTCCCGAGCCGTTAATTGTCTCTCCCCGTGCGGCGTTGACCGCGAGTCTCGATCCGCTGCGCCGTTCTTCCCGAGATGCGGTTCTTAGCCAACGCCTCTGTGAGTCCTTTGGAAGTTCATTGCCATCTCTGTCGTCCGTAATTCTTGCAAACGAAATCTCGGGTTGTAAAATAACCATTTTGCCTCTGGTTTCCACTTTTGAAAATTTTTCGATTTTTGGCAAGTTTCCAATTTAAGAAGTTTCTATTTTTGGAAAGTTTCCTTTCTAGGAAAGTTAGTATTTTAAGAATTTTTTTATTTAGTAGTTTTTTCTGGAAGTTTCCATTTAGGACAGGTTCCATAAATGGAAAGTTTCCTTTTTGGGAAGGTTCCAGTTAAAGGTCTAACCCGGTTTCTTTTCTTGTTTAGGTTTTGAAGTCCATCTTTCGGTTCATAGTTTTATGCATCTCAATCCATCTGCAACCTAAAGCTTAGGTGAGGAGCTAAACTCGAAGCTATCCCCCCGTTCGTTTTGATTTAGGACTCTTTCTCAGGTAGAATAGGTTTATCGCGTTTTGAGTGATAGTCCTGATTATGTGTCGAGTTAGTCATGTTTGTTGATTATGAAATGATGAAGTCTAAGAATGCAGTAGTGTTTATGATGTTCGTGTTTGTTGTTTGTGGTATATTAGGTTTTTGGCTTGGTGTTAAATCTATTGTATCGTAGGAAGTTTGCTAAGTCTTTTCCAAGGTGTTGCGTGTTGAGCTACCCACCCCCTCGCTGAGTTCCCCTGCCAGTCACCCCTCTCTTTCTCTATCCTTCCCCTTTTGTGTCTTTTAAGGTGAGCAGATTGAATAGGCTGGAATGTGAATGAAGGCTCGGTGTTCTGTTTTGGGCGGTTTATTTTCTCTGTTTTCATATTGATTTTATACTTGGTTTGATTTTATTTTGTTTGGATTGATGGATTTAGTTTAGACTTGATTTCCGGTTTAGCCCGATTTAGTACGATTTGATCGGTTTAGTTGAATTTTTTATTTAATAAAGTTGGATTATTTCTCTCAGTTGGTTGTTTGTGTGGAGTTAAGGCTAACACACCGGAGACCCTAGCGAGGGGGAGAACCGAGTGTTACAAAACTGTTGGAGATGATACTTGGTACCTCGAAAAAGAGCCCAAAATTTGCATGGGCAAAAAATAAAGGTTAATGTAATGATATTACTAAATTGAAATTCCATTGTAGACATATCAACTTGAAACAAGAAGCATTCCTTTTCATAATAATCTTCTTCAATGGTATTACAACTATCTTTTGGATAAGATTCGGAGTTTTCCATGAAGGATTCTTCCACCTAATTATTAGAGGAGGCCACCCTTTGTGCTATCTTCTTCTCAAGTTCCATGGCACGAGATCTAAGACTTCCAAACTTCATGTTTAGCTCTTCAAGAACAATTTAAACCTTTTTGTTTATTCCCTCCTTGTTGTTGTTTAACTCATTAGCCGCTCGGTTTTGCCCTTCCTTGATTTGTTTGATCAAAATCATTGTCTCATCATCTAACGGTGGTGGATTAGATGGATTTCCTTGATTTTGGAAGCTTGATCCTTGACGGTTGAAGTGTTCCAATTTTGAAAAGTCTCTTTTGGTTTTGGAATTGATGATTAACCTCGTAATCTTGTTGTGCTGGCTTGAAAAGAGAAAGCCATCTTAGTTTGAAGTGTTATAAGGCTCATAGTTTGGGTATGGTCTTTGGTAGTGACTTTGGAGCATGGTTCCTTGACTAGTTTGTATCAAAGTGTCCAACTTACCCGAAAAGAGTTGAAAATGTCCAAAGATTGTCGTGCTTAAAGCCATATCCCTCTTCTTTTCTTGTTTTGGTACCTTAAAAACAAAAGAGAACTTAAAACAAAATTTGTAACAAATAAAGAAAGCGGCCTAGTATCAAAAAGAATTGTAAAACTTAATGGCTATTCATGTTGCTCCTCGGCAACGACACCAAATCATGATGAGAGAATTTTAGTTCTCTATCAAGATTAAACCCGAACTATACGCAAGAGCACATATAGTCTCTTGTAGCATAGAAAGAGGTCGAACCATAATTTTATAGTTAGGCTAAACCAAAAAATAAGAGATTGTTCTTTTGATCTAATTACTACTTAAGAAATATGAAGTTAAAGAAAGAAGAACAAAACAAAGAAACAAATAAGTAAGACAAAAATATGAAGTTTGCAAATGATGATAAAGCGTTGGGGATCATAGGATAGACAATTAAAATAAAGATATCAAGTGCTAATCAATGATACTCAAACATGCAATAAGAAAATTTAATGGCAAGAACCAATCAAAGTAACTCATTCCCATGAGACTAATTCATTCACTAATCACTTAATCATACAAATCTCCAGATGATAATTAAGCAACTAATGATCATTAAGCATAAGTCCTATGAGCCAACAAATCATGTCAATCAAATATTCCCATATATTGAGAATGAAAATCATGTTTAAAGTTCTCTCGGAAATTTCATCGAACACATTTCAGGCGTTTAATTTATAAAGTCTATATTAAACTTTCCCAAACCTAATCTAGCATTAAGCAACCTCTAAACATGTGAATCTATAAGGATCAAGCATCAAACACCATTCATCAACACTCAATCATCCCTAAATATACTAATTAGTCCACATCTTTGAACTACTCACACATAGCTAAGAAACTCGTAAAAATGATAGAATCAATGATAATCATCATTAAGAAAGAGAAGATATATGAAAAATTCAAACATTCTTAAATGATTACAAAGATTCAATTGAAAGATTTTATCTTAGCTAAAAGATGCTCAAAAGAAATTAAACTTAGGTTTCTCAATGTCTTAAATTACTTAAATAGTAGTGGAGACTCGATTTGGGTTGAACCAGGACAAATCGGTTTGGTTCAACAGCTTTCTTCAAAATTTGAGCTACTCATCTGTCTGCACATTGGGGCATGGATCGATGTCTCTAGTCGATGAGGAGCTTCAGAAAACCTGGCAACCTCATTGGTATGCGCATGTCGGTGGGCATACACCGACGTCGACCTCCAAATTTCCTGTGAGCCACATCTGGCTGCTCAGGTCGGTGTGGTGGATGGGTGAGTTTATGACATCATACATGTCTTCGGTATTTCACCAATAACTTTTGAACCGAAACTCTTAATGAGTTGAAACCATCACTAAAACGAAGCTAACTCAATTTCATATTTTTTTCCCAAAAGGTAAGGTTGATCCAAGCCATGGAAGGCATCCATATGATTCAATATTTAGGATGTTGGGGTTGAATTTCCACTTTCATTGATTCCAATTGCATCTTATCCGAATCACAAATTCATTTCTTAGCTTCATACTCCATTAACAACTAAAAAGACCAAAAACATAAAAATGCAATGCAAAAGACGTAATCCTGTAAAAAGATGCCTAAACATTAATGGATACCAAATGATGCAAATATGATAAGATTAGGTACTAGTATGGATGAGAATGATTCAAATCATGATAAAATATGTGCCTAAATACATGTAAAATAATGCATGTCAATTAACTCCAAATCTGGTGGACGCGGCAAGCGTGGTCTTGTCCCTTCTTATCCCTTTGCTATTGTCATTTTAGATTTTTTATGCATGTTGGTCATATGTTCTTCCTATATGTTTGGCATTGAAGCCTTTCATTTTTTTGCGGATTGTATTATATTGTTTTGATGCTTGTTTCCTTGTATAAGTTGCGTTTGTATTGTGTTTTGTTAGTGGTGTAGTTGGTTTATGCCTCCCACATGTAGCTTTATAACAATGTTATCGTTCACCTTTTGGTTGATCTTTAATTGTATGCATTATTTCTCCTACGTTATCTTTGTCCTCTTTTTCTTGCGCAACTTTATTGGTTTTATTTATGTTGGTGTTGGGTTCCTTGTCGCTATCGCTTCTATTCAGTTGCCTTTCCTCTTCCTATGTTACCATTGTGTTGTTTCTCATATTTTTCTTGTTTTCGGCCACTATATGCTTACATTATTATTCTCGGTTATGACTGATATTTTTTTTTTACTTTTTTGCCATTATTTTCTTCAGGGGACTTCCCTGAGAGCTTTTTTCTCGTGATTGATACCATTCCAATGTTTGTACCAATGGTTACTTGAAGCCACAATATATGCTTGATGTTTTGTTTGTTTTTCATGGGCTGCCTGAACTTGACCATCTCCTTGCATCACCTCTTAGTCGAATATTTTCAATACTTGTCTATTATAGTTCTCTCTCAGACCAACTTGTTCACCGATTCTCTACAGGCATTTCTGTACTCATCGCCCTGGTGAGTTGTAGTTTGTATTTGGTGGTTTTCCTTTGCAGTTTGCCTTTCGGGATTATAAGGAAGTCACGTGTCTATGCTGCTCAGATTTTCCTTCCGCAGGTTTTATTGACGCATGATGTTCTCATGTAGATGGTGGCTTGCCGTATTGGTACAAAATTATTGGTGAGGCAATTGGATCAGTTACAATTGATGGAAGAAGTTCACAGACTTAAAACAAATACGTATATGCCATGGTGGAAGAAGCTTAACTCTGTCTGGTTGTTATAGTCAAATGTTTCTTGTATGTTCTACCTATCATGTTAAGCCAACTGTCTGTGTTGTTGAGATCGTTAAGGATGTCGAGTACTTCCTTGCTTACCCTTGAGTTCGTGTTTCTTTTAACCATACTATCTTTATGGTTAAAAGGCTGGTTTTCGGAGCAAGGAGCGTGGCTGACATGTTGCTAAAATGATGTAGTGTTATTTGGTTATTCATAGGTTCCGGCTTGTTATTTAGTTGTGGGCTTTACGCTCAATCCCGCTTCTCCTTGATTTAATTTAGACTTCAGATGACGAGGCTACTATTTTATCAGTTGAGGCACGACTATGAGTTTTTTTCCTCTGATCCTTTCATGTGTTTCATTGTTTTCGCCTAATTTCTAACGTCTCTGTTGTCTCCTATTATCTTGTAGCTTGTAGTGCTGCCTCCCATCTTACGCTCTCTCACAAGCGCATCTCCTGATTCTGATTATCTTGATCTACTTCGACTCGAATCCTATATCATTAATGGTTTTCCATTTTCCTGGTCGGTTTGGCATGGTGGTGATTCTTCAATCCCACCTATTAAGATGTATCACAAGCATTACCATGTGCCTTCTTATAGTGATAGCAAGTGTTCTGGTGGTGGATGTGATTGTAGACGCAATAGGAAGGCTTATATTTGTTGGATTTCTAGTGGTACTGAGTCAGTTGATACGATCCTTCATCACAAACTCGCCTTGTTCTAGGAGAGTATTCTTAACCAGATTCGTCAATTATTGATGCAAGTGCCTAATCCTCCTACTGGGAATTTCTCGTCTCACGTTCTTCAGGAAAGCCAGTGTACGGGTTTAACGCGTACCCCTTCTCACGTCATGTACCGTGCTCCTTCTACAGATTTCTCGGCTCAAGTCCATCAGGGAAGTCATCCTACCGGTTCAACGCATACACCTTCTCGTGTCACACATTTCGGTTTTGCTATATGGGGCCATCGTCTTTGCCAAACCGCTTGTGTCTTGATAGAGGGTGCAACCATAGGAAGTTTGTCCAGGTTCATGTGTCCTAAGCTGAACGGTCTTTTGGTTTGAGGCCCCAGGTTCATGTGTCCTAAGCTGAACGGTCTTTTGGTTTGAGGCCCATTATTGATTCAGGTAATGCACCTTCTCGATCGACTAATACTTCGTATGGGCAACTTGATGATTGCGTTGAAAGCTCTGTTTGTGTATGTGATATATGCACTCTTTGATTTTTCTCTGTACTTATTACTTCTTTCTTTGTTGTATGTCCCTCAACTCTTTCTGTTTTAATGTGTTCATCAAATGAACCCTCAATTTTTCCTTGTTGGTTTTCATATACTAGGAGACGACTATGCTTTCGCCCCGTTCCAATTTTGTTGTTGGCTCATGATCTGCTGATAATGCATATAATTCCCCTCTTCCTCGAGCGGTACGTAAATATGTGTTTCAATTAAGTTGTTGCCTCCAGTCTTCAGATTTTTTCAATTGTTTCGCTTTGTCTATTATTTTGTTGTCGCCTCACTGCTTTCGTTTTTATTCGCAGGGTGCTTTGGCATGTGCAGTTGGCGATTCTAAAGAGGGTATGTCGACTCCCCACAGTCAGTACCATAGGTTTCAGTTCAGATGGTCCCTCTTTTCTTTTTGCAATGTTTTTTCATCTTCTTGTTTGACTTACATTTATTTAATTTGGTTGTTTATGTGTCTTACCCATTTGTGTTTCCCATGTTATTCTCTTCCCTTTGATTTAATAAGATGCCTTGTCCTCAAGCTGATGTTGTGTCCCATTCAACTCGCAATAAAATCTAGTCACTGATTAGTTTGCCTTATATATCTTCTATGGGTTGCTTTTCTTGATTTTCGTTGTTACATTTGCTTTCTATTTTATGGTTCATCGATTTCTTCCTCATCACGTCACTACTCCAGGGTTAGAAGTTGTTTGCGATGATGTTGTTTCACATGCTTTCATTACTCCTGTCTGCGAAGATGTTGATCCTCTGGCAGTTGGTAGTGCTTGTTCTGGTTATGGTTATGGTACTTTGCAGCTTTAGTTGAGCCTTCGCCCAAGTAGTATTGTAGAATCTTTAGGTGAACGTCAGGATGTTTGTGGCTCTTCTAGGGATTATGCCACTCACCCTGCCCCTGCTTCGCTCCCTGTTGTTGTTGTCTTGTCGATATGTTCGCCTGTTGGGGTTATTCCCAGTTCAAGCACTGGTTCGTTCAAAAAGTGCTCTGTCGAGATCATTAGCTCATTAAAGGTTGCTGGCAAACGCAATGTATATGGTTTTATGAGACATGTCTCTAACTTCATAGAAAGGTCAGCTTCCTCCGGCCATATTCATCTTATCTTCTTTTTCATTTAAACATTTTTCAGCTACTAGAATGTCACATTGTCTAGTCTTAGCAACTCCATCTAGGCCTTTACTTCTTATTTTTGTTGGAGCTCAACTTCAATTAAATGTCAACCATGCTCT
Source organism: Anastatica hierochuntica (assembly GCA_900406275.1). Classification (NCBI taxonomy): domain Eukaryota; kingdom Viridiplantae; phylum Streptophyta; class Magnoliopsida; order Brassicales; family Brassicaceae; genus Anastatica; species Anastatica hierochuntica. Next base: position 3,919 of record OVAN01007776.1, on the reverse strand, counting down.
CCATCATTTCTTTTTGAAGAGTTTATTTAAGCATTGTGTGTGTGAGCGTGTCTTCTGTTTCGTTTCACTCACTTCTGGATTTTGCTTTTTGCCTCCTCCAACCAGATTCTAACTTGTTTTCTTTTTTATCCTTTTGTTTTTCTTGCAGCATATGACCTGCTTGTAGCTGGTTCTTGGTCACATTACGGGTCGTCACTCGCATATAGACGTATAACTTTTCACAAATCCTTGTTCGCATCAATTTGTCTTGACAAGCACATGGCCTCTCGACGTGATTCTAAGTAAAATAATCTTACATGCCATCCACTGTTAATAGGTTGTGCTGAAGGTGATATTAGTGGTAGATCAGATTCCCTCAGGTGGATTAGGGATGTTGACTTCGTTTACCTTCCAATGAATTGGGGTGGGAAGAATTGGGTTACACTATGCATTGATCTCGTTCGGCTTCACATATCGATTCTTGATTCATTCGAAGATTTCTTTTCCTCTCGTTAGGTTAACAAGTTCTTCAAATCATTTTCTGAATCACTTTGGTCCCTTGTAGTCTCGCTTAACTAGTCTTGGGTGTCGTCTTCTGTCCATTCTGGATTCACATTCTCACATATCCTAAAAGTGTCTAAGCATATTCAAGGAGATGATTATGGCCCGCTATCTATCAAACATGGAGCTTCATTCCCATTTCCTGACTGATATGCTTGAAAGTCTTAGTGATGACATGATTATGGCGCTTCGTCTATGTTATGTTGTGGACGTTCCCTGGTAGTTTGTTCATATCAGCTAAAATTTTATTGAACTGTTGTTTGTTCATATTTTTGGTTATTAAATTGTTTCCTTCCCTCATATGTTGTTGTCTTCTCCTCCTTGTTTAGTTGTTTACTCTGAATATGTTGTTTATATACTTAACTATAAGTTAAATTTCCGTGGTAATTTTATGTTTTTCCTGCTATTCCCTTTCATATTTTGTTCCCCCTTTTCCAAAATTTTACTTGCAGTCATACTTTGTCCGGATCTACCTACTAGATCATAGTAATTACTTTCATTTTAGTTACAAAAGCTTATATTTACTATCCATTGATTTTTAAACTTTTTACCCTTGGATTTCAAGCTATGGGTTTAAAAGTTTGGTTTTAAGGTCTAGATTTTTTGTTTTAGGGTTTCCCATATTGGATTTTTAGTTTAGTTTTTAGGGTTTATTATTTAGGGTTTGGGGTTAATGCTTCTTTTGGGTTAGGATTTATGGGTTTGGTGTTCATGGTTAAGAGTTGATGATTTAGGGCTTAGTGTTTACGGGCTTTTTTAGGAACTTTTACACTGGAAAAATGTATGTCGATAGAAAACAAATATATTCATGATTTAGGGTTTAGTTTTCATGTTTAGTGTTTAGTATGGAGGTTGATTTAGAATTTAAGATTTACGTATAAGTGTAAGATTTGGGTTTTATGTATCAAATTTAGTGTGGATGTTTATTATTTATTCGTTAGGATTTTGGGTTTAGTGTTTAAAATTAGGGGTTAAGGTTTGCGACTTACGGTTTAAGGTTTAGAAATTTTGGGTTTAGGATTTTTATGTTTTGTCCACAGAAAAATGTATGTATCCAAAACAACAAATATATTAATGATTTAAGCTTTCGTGTTTAATTTCCATGATTTATGGTACAGGGATTAGGCTTGGGTTAAGGGTTTAGGGTTCAGCATTTTGGTTTAGAGTTTAGGGTTCAGCATTTTGGTTTAGAGTTTAGGGTTTAGTTTTCAAATTTTGAATTCCATGTTTTGGGGTTCGGTTTTGTTTCCCATAATGGTTCTATAGTTTGTTTTTAGGGTTTATTATTTTTGGTTTGGAGTTATGCTTCTTTTGATTTTTGATTTATGGGTTTGGGGTTCATGGTTTTGGGTTGAGGGTTTAGGGTTTATGGTTTTTATGTTTCTTTTAGACTGGAAAAATGTATGTCAAAAAAACAAATATAATCATTATTTAAAATTTAGGGTTTAGTTTCGGATGTTCAGTGTTTAGTTTTAGGGTTTAGGATGTAGGGTTTACGTATAAATGTAAGATTTGGGGTTTAGGTTTCAAATTTAGTGTTGATGTTTATGGGTAAGGGCTTAATGTTTATTGGTTTGAATTTTGGGTTTAGTGTTTAGAGCTTGGGATTAGGGTTTGCGACTTACGACTTAAGGTTTAAAGTTTTGGGTTTAAGATTTTTAAGTTTTGTCCACGGAATAAACGAATGTACCCAAAAAAACAAATATCATGATTTAGGGTTTTTTTTTTATATGATTCAAGGTTTATGGGTTAGTTTTGGGTACAAATTTAAGGTTAAGTTTTCAAATTTAAAATTCCATGTTTGGGGGTTAGGTTCGGTTTCTCATATTGGTTTTTATAGTTTAGTTTTTAGGATTTATTATTTTTGATTTGGGGTAATGCTTATTTTGGTTTAGGATTTATGAGTTTGTTGTTCATGGTTTAGGGTTGAGGGTTTATGATTTATGGTTTTATGTTTACGGTTTTTTTTTAGAGGGGAAAATATGTATGTCCACAAAAAACAAATATATTCATGATCAAGGGTTTAGTGTTTCGGATCTATTTTCCTATGTTAAGTGTTTAATTTTGAGATTTAGTGTTTATGGTTTAGAGTTTACGTTTAAGTGTATGATTTGGGGTTTAGATTTCAAAATTTAGTGTTGATGTTTATGGGTTTGGGTTTAATGTTTATTGGGTCGGATTATGAGTTTAGTGTTTAGAGTTTAGGGGTTAGGGTTTTAAGAGTTTAGGGGTTAGTGTTTGCGACTTACAGCTTACGATTTAGAGTTTATTGTTTAGGATTTTTATGTTTTTTCCACGGAAAAAATGTATGTACACAAGAAAAATTATCCATGATTTAGGGTTTCGTGTTTAGTTTACATGATTTAGTGTTAAGTGTTAGTTTTGTATTTAGGGTATGGCGTTTCGTTTTCAAATTTTAAACCCATATTTTGGGGTTAAGATTGGTGTTTACTATTTTGGGTTTTTGGTAAAGTTTTTAATGTTTGGATGATTTATGGCTTAGGATTTATGACTTGCAGTTTAGGTATGCTTAGGGTTCCGAATTTAATTTCTGGGGTTTAATGTTTTGATTAGTTCTCAATTATTCGTGGATTAAGGTGGGATTATTGTTTGCATTTTTATTCACTATATCATATATACATACAAAATAATATGCTCCAGATATCATATATGCAACGCTTTTTATTGGTTCAAATTCTTTATCTCCCTTCCCTTTTAACGGGTTCAGCTTCCGGTAAGCTCATTTTCTGCCTTTTTCTTTGTAAATTAGTTTATGGGGTAAAATTTTATGGTTTACCGTTTACGGTTTAGGATTTATGTAGAAATGTAAGATTTAGAGTTTAGGGTTTCAAATTTAGGGTTTAAAGTTTTGGGTTAGGGCTCAATTTTGGTTTAGTATTTACTATTTACAAGGTTATGGTTTAGGGTTTGTAACTGAAGGGTTAAAGTTTAAAGTTTAGGGTTCAGGGCTCAATTTTATGTTTTGTCCACTTGATATGATCCTAGATGAGAGGATCACGTCCCTAGATGCACTCCATGGGTTGTGATGACGCTGATCAGAATATTATGGATTAAACAGTGGTTGATCGAATGAATTGAATGAAACTTCTTGAAGCTGCGGAATATCTTCAAGACTTTCTAAGTTACACACTTGAATAAGAGTGTAATGGTGGATT